>VYZV01000496.1:48269-128906 GCA_013401275.1 Pandion haliaetus | reverse complement strand
GACAATGAGAGGTAATTTTGATTTATTGATTTTAAGAGAAGTTTACCTTTCAGCCTATATGTTGACACTGCCAATGTTAATGTAATAACTAAGATTTACGTTTGGATGCCTTCATTACTGATAGAGGGATCACAGTGAGCATTGTTTGCATTAAAAAAATAGGCAAGTTGTTATTTAGCCCCTAGTAAAAAATACACAGATGTATTTGCCTAGTTTTGATGAATTAATCTTCACGTTTAAATTAAGATAATTTGACAGAAGATAATACTCCAACCACATAAGCACAGAATAGGCGGTAGAAGTGGATGGAACTTCATCTCCAGGATCCTGACAATCCATCCCAACTTGAGTTAGGGTCAGACAGAGCTACCGTAATGTACATAGTCCTAATATCTGTTTAATCCTCAGTCTTTTGGCTGAAATTAACAATAATCACACTGTCCATTTTGAGAGTATTACTGTGATTGAAATCTTTTCCCTGGGGGTTTCAGTGTAAGGTTACAAGTCTTTTTGTAAAAGTCAGGGAAGGCTTATCAGAAGGGAGCATTTTTCTGAGTTTTGAGGGGTTTGAGCAGAACTTTGGAGTAGTCCCCAGGGAGAATGCTCCTTCCAAAATGCCATCCAGTGACAGTCTTTCTTTCTCTCAGTGTAGACAAGGCGTAAAACTGACCTCCTTTGGACCCAAGTGAAAAGACAGTCTTGGGTATTCAAGAGATTCCCCTTTACAGAGGAATAAATGGGAATCTAATAATTTCAACTCTTTCCAACCTATTTTAGTAGTAGTAAAGACTGAATGGGTGTGAAGTTACACTTTACACACAGTGTAGTCCAATAAAGCATGGAAGGAGAAATCCATTCCAAGTGTTCAGTGATACTGGATGACCAGTTGAACCTAAAGTTCAGTGTCTCAATTTTCATCACTGTGTGGATATATATTTATATATTCAGGAGAGTTGAAAATGGATTTAAACCTAGGGTCTATGCTGCAAGAAAGAATGCATTTACCCGTGCTGCAATTATGCAATGATTCCTTTAATACCCCTTGCAATGGGGCAGTAGGAATGAAACTATGGCAGTACAGACATTAACAAAACTCTGCTGTGAATGCTGGGTAAATAGGGAGGTTTCCAACACCTACCGAAGTTACGGCTCTGTCCTCTCTGCTATTTTTACCTCTCTGCTAGCTAGCATAAAATACAAGGCAAGCAGACTCACCTGAACCTGAACTATAATCATTCTAAGGTTATTCTTTAGACACAGTCTTAGATAGCTCAGGGTGAAGGATATATAAAAGTCCAGTATAAAAATGGAATCTCAAATATTTAGCTAAATAAAATGGCATTTCTATAACTGGTTTGTTGTTTTGTTTGGTTTTTTTTTTTAAATTTACAGCTATAGTATACTGAATTTTGAAAACCACTGTAGGTACTGATTTTAAAAATCACAGTATGGCTGTTGGCTATACTCATGATGCTGACTGCGCAATTACCCAAAACAGTTTTAAGAACATAAACATCTAGGCAGTCTGATTCCCATTTTGCTAGTTAGGGAGAGCTGGCATGAAAAGATACACTACAGCAATGTGTTATGCTGATTACGTTCCTTGTAAAATGGTCTTGTGTATCAGTATCAGTCCCTACTGTTCTGAGCTCATCTGTCTCATGAGGAGTCAGAAAAGAAAAAAAATAGATGGAATATTAAATGCTTTCAGAAAATGAGGGGGAAAGTGCACTAGCTTTTAAAGTGAAGCAGCATGTATCGTTTCTCCTTCCATTGGCTGTTTATCCAACATCAATACAACACTTTAGGAGCCAAATTACTAAACAAGCTGCCAATTAGGCTTGCAGTCAGCTGGATAGATTAGTGGCTAAGAGAGGCAGATACAAGATTTTCATCTCTTGAGCCAATTACGCAAGTGAATTACCATCCACAATGCTCCTTGGAAGATTTGAGGTAGAAAGACTGACTCTGCTGTGATAGACATAAGTGAGATCCGGGGTAGGGGGTAAGGGTTAGCAGGCCATGTATTGCAAAAATTACCCAAGCAAAAAGAGATCCTTCTAGGAAAGGATTTAAAGGATTTAAGGCTGCTGGGAGCGATAGAAGAGGAAATAATAGTTGTGGTATGCTCTGCAAAGGCATTGCTGTTCTGCTCACAAGTCTTAATCATATAAAAGAAAGATGAAAGGCCAAGACTATATTTATATACAGTGTCATTTTCTCAGACCTGTTTAAAAACCCGTTTTCTTAACATCAAAAATAGTTCGGTGGCCAGAGATGAAATTACTTCAATATGCCTTCATTTGTTTCTTACAACTGGGGGGAGGGGGAAAGAAAAAAAAAAATTCTTAAATAAGAGGTTTTTAAGAGACTGAACCTAGCTGTATTCTGATTTTATTTGCCCCAATATAAACCAAACATGCTTGATGTTAGTCTTATCCAGCAATTGGACCATGCAGATAAATATTGTCACAACAGTGGTTTATGAGGTCACATCCCTTTATTATTCTATAATAAATAATAACTTAATTGGTGATCTTTTAATTTTTTTAGAAGCATTTTGCAAATAAAATGAATCTGTTAGATCAAAACTGTGCATAGCCTTATTTGTTTCCTGCTGAAGATGTACACTGGTGTAACATTGTTTCTTAAATATGAAGCAAATTTAAAACCTGAACTTTTGCAAGCTGTTGTATCCAAAAATGATTAAACAGATGTGGAGCCTGCAGCAGCATTAGACCTCTGATCTGATTTTAGCTTACAGATGGAATTAAATTAATTCATGGCAATCACTGTAAAATCAAGGGTATGGCACTGAATGCTAGTGTACTGTTTAACCAGGACATACCTGTCTCAACAGCTGTTAAGAAAAAATTACATACCTTTGTTTTTCATTGAAACCTGCCTTTAATGCCATCATAAATATCATACCAAAATTAAACAAATGTGATGAATTTTTTGTTTTCCCCTTCCCAGTTTTGCCTCTTTCTACTCATAGGTCCCATATTCCATGTATGTAAGGTCATATGCATAATATGTGTAGACCTTGAAGCTTGTCTATTCATATACACAAAGGTTTGAGGATTGGCCTTTTTTTTATTTCAGTTGGCAGTATTGCAAAGAGAAGGAACGTAAGTGAGAGTATTTTACAGTGCTGTCTTTTCAAGCACCTTACTGTTCCTCAGTGTTTGCTCCTCACTTGTGTACTGGCAGCCAGTTCGAGATGCAGACTACTCATCTGGTAGATCAGGAACCAAGTTGTTATGGTTACTAAAAACATTTTCAGTCTGTAGAAAGGAAGGGCTCTGCACAGAAGATTCCTCCAAGTTATTAGTACAGAGACTTCCTCGTAACTCCAGGAACCCCACAAAGCCTCATACAGCAATAAACTTAGAAAAATGTATCCCCGCTTTTTTTTCTTAATCTGATTTTGCATAGTTATTTTTTGTGGGACAGCGCAGTGGGTTGATTTTGCTCTTGCTCGTGGGTGGGTCGAGACTGAACACGGCCCAGAGGTAGCACAGCCTGTTTCAAGGCCCATGTGCTTGGACATTCTCTCTAACAGGCCCTACTGGCTAGTCCAAGAAGCGCCCTAGGCATGAATTAAAAACTGAACTTGAAGATTAATATTGCAAGGACAATTACTGCTTTTAATTAGAAAATAAAAGCCCAAAGCACAGGAATGGGGGTCAGGGGAATACCACACAGTGTAGCATGATTTTTAAGAGCTCTCTCCTGTCATGCAATCAGCAATACAAATTTTTTTCTTCCAATTGCTGTTTGGTCATGGAACGGAGGAAGAGAGCAATACCACTATCCATGTTCTTCTGATTCGAGTAAAATATGTTGCATTACAGATAAATTCTTCAAATGATGTGTGAAAATTGCTGGAATATTAAAGACAGATATAGACAGTATTTATATAAAACCTGACTATATTGCAAAAGAATGGCCTGCATATATGAAATATTTTTCACAATTAAAATAAAAGCTATCCATATTCACCTCATTTGCAAGAAGAGTAATTAGTCAATTAGTAATATAGGCAACTTGGGTGGGGTTTTGGGTTTTCCTTATTCTTGCTGCAATACATATTCTCCAAACACACTATCATTTGGACAGCGTATGCTGTTTGATTGTTTGCCCAAAAGTGAGTTGTGAAGCCAAGTTTATGGTGGTTTCTGCTCTTTTTTTCTTTTTCTTTTTTTTTTTAATCTGGTAACATATCAGAAAAAAACAGAACTCTTCTGGGGAAGTTTCAGCCTTCTAGAAAAGTATGTACACTGGAAGGAAAAATAGTTATAGTATACATTCTAAAACTACTTATGTGTCTTTAAAAACAAAAAGTATTCCAATTATCCTGTCAGTTACAGAAAAAAAAAAAACCAACATTGAGCTACTTCAAAAAGTATCAAAAATGGAAACATCAGTTTATTAAATAACACATCAGCGTACAGATTGTTCTTTCGTATATCTTTTTTGTGAGGTTGCTCTGGCTGTCTTGAGAATTGAAATTCATCTAGAAAGGTACATCTGTTACAGGAAAAGGTCTGTGGGTTTTTCCCCCAAATAGACTAACAAAAAAGCTGTTTACATTGTCTCAGGCTGTGCCTTGCAAACCATTCCAGGAGCATTGCTGTCTTTGCCTAAGCAGGATTAGGAATGGTTTAGTATTTCCAATTTTTAGATATATGAAATATACTCTTACCCTTGCTCTTTCCTACTTGGAGGGTCTGTTGGATCTTTCCTCCCTTTTAAGTTTATTCCCCTAATTGTTCCACAGATGTTCATTGGAACAACGCTTCATTTCTTACCATCACTTGTTGTGAAAAGTGGACCAAAACACACTTCCAGGATTTTACCTGGGAGGTTTGCTGGAACTTTTGTTGAACAGTAGCCTTTTTTCTTTCCCTTTTTCTGAGCTAGAAAGTGTAACTAAGAAGGTTGCAAAGCCTGTGTTGTGTATGCCAGGCAGTGTCAGGGACTCATCTGTATGAAAATTGCTTCTGCCTGTGGGGGCCTGAAAAGAAAGGAAGTCTTGGACATTGAATTTTGTGCTGGTCAGTTCAAGAGGAGCCCTCTCGGGAACTGGAGGCTGCTGACTTAAAAGCCTTTATTTTAAGCCTAGCATTAAGCACAGCTTCAAACCAGTATTAAAGGATGCTTTCTCACAATGCGTTTCCCTTTTTCTTTGACTCAGGAACTGAGATACTAAGAAGCCCTCTACCTTTTATGTAGGCAGCATTTTACTGAATATGAACAGATCTATAGTAGATAATGCTGGAGTACTGTAAATTCATCATCACAATCATCATGAGGTTTTTAACGTGCACCTCTCATTTTGAACGTCTGTCTCTACATGTGGTTTCCACTGTGGGACTTTGCTTTTTTGTGTGTGTGATAAGTGAGACTTTTCAGATGTGCATATTCAACTCTTCCTGTGTTCTTATTTAGTAAGTTAATATAATGATGAGCCAGCTGCTTGTCAATGGTAAATTCTTGATTGAAGACATGATAGTCTCCAAAACCACAGTCTCCTTCTACAGTATTTTTCAAAAAGTAGCGGGCCAGAATCAATATGTAGAAGGTTAAACAGATAACATTTAAAGCTGGGCACATAGTAGGGGTTTTTTTGTTCTTTTGTCAGGGGGGAGGGAGATGTTGAGCAAAGCTGAAAACAAAATCCAGCTGCCTGCATGCAACTGCTTGTGTTAGTTCAAAAACTTCAGCCCTTTTTAAGATTGCTTGTATGGTGTAACTTTGTAAGTTTTAATGCAGATTATTGAAATAAGTATCATTTGTATCCCTCATGCAAGACAGTTATATATTGGAAGTCTTCTCTAGCTTGAGGACTTTGGTTGACGAGGGGAAAAAAACAGCTTTGGTACTTGACTTCACTTTTTTTTTTTATGATGCATTCATGGGGAAAAAAAAATTGATTATTAAAAAAGAATCTGTTATATTAACACTTGCAGTCTTGACGTTCTTTTCTGCATTTTCAGCAGTATGTATGCAGCTTTTCTCAGAGATATTGATGGTATGGAGAGAAGAGTGTAAACAACACTTAATGGCATTGAAAATACCAAAAGTAAACTTGGATGTATCAAATTTCTCTTACGATGTTCCGTAAAAGAGAAACTGAGTGAAGATACAGCTGAATTTCAGAATAGTAGACCACTTGTCTGTACTTTTTCTGTAACAGCGGTAATTGTTTAATCAGAAATTATTTATTGTGTTTTATTGAAAATTATCTTGAGCATTGATGAATATTGCTAAGAATGGAAAGATGGTCATGTTACTATGATGTGCCTCAGCTTAGTAACTGTACAGGAAAAGTTCAGGTAATCTTGTCAATGTATTGATAGACTTGTGCAGGTGATGCATGTTCTTTGAGACTGATGTTAAATCCACTGTATTGGAATATAAAAGATCTGTGACAATAATTGTCATACTTAAAAGCTGAGTGAGTCTTTAAAAACATTAAAAATAATGCAAAGCATAAGACTCTGTGTTTAGAATCATATGCAGTCAGGAGGTCAACATGTGCAAAGACAGCCTGTTCTAGCAACCTATTAGATGAATTAGGAGCATAAGAAGGTTTAAAGCTTTAAGGGAGATTATCCCACTCTTCTCCACATGGCAGGCAGTGCTGATTAATGCTGTGTTTCTCTAATCTCAGGGTTTGTAGGTGAAAACACCCAACCAATACCAGAAAACAACATTGGAAACAGAATGCTTCAGAGTATGGGCTGGACCCCTGGCACGGGCCTTGGACCAGACGGCAAAGGGATAGCAGAGCCAATACGAGCCATCCAGAGGCCAAAAGGACTCGGACTTGGATTTAGCTGACAGAAATGCATGCACTCTGGCTGCCCGATAAAAGTAAAGCTCAAAATTAATTTAAAAAGACAAGGAAAAAAAAAGGCAAACGTATTTGTTGTGATCAGCAAATCCAGTTATTCTTCTCTTAAAGATCACTGAAGTCAATGTGCTTCACTTTAGCTACACCAGCTGCAAGGTACAGCCACAATGACAGAACCGGCATTCAAGTCTAACTTTATAATGGTGCTAAAATATACAAAAACTTCTACTTTTTTATTTTCTGTGGTCTTAAAGTTTGTATTAAGCATAAAATTCAGTATATTCACTTTTTTTCATAAAAGCTTCTGACACAGCAGGTTTAAGATATAAGCAAATTTTTTTTGTAAGTATAATTTCATCTCGAGAGTCTTGATAAGATTTGTTGAGGAAAATAGAACTTTTTACAGCTATTGTGTTTTCCCCCTTTTCAGGCAAAGTTTCCAAACCTGGTATTTCTAGTGTTTAACAATATTTGAGGATAAACTATCATTTTGCCCATAAGATATACATGTTTCCCACTGGAAGGTGATATGGTATGCAATTTTGAATAAGAGCATGAAAAATGGCTTTGTTGTCGTAGGAGTGCCATTCCAACACCATTATTTGGCAATGTATCACTGTCTTCCACATTCAAGCTCAAAAGTAAAGCTTTTATACTTGTTTTTACATTTACAGGATTATCTTTCTTCAGCAAATCTTTAAAAAAGTTAAAGTTTATTCTGACTTTGGATTTCCCTTTATATTAATAATCCTCAGTGTTTCCACATTTAGGAATAGTTTGAGCTTTGAACCAGAAAATTGTATTTTAAATGAAACAGATGACTGTTTCAGTGTTTATACTCCGGGTTTTGGCATATTTTAAACAACACAGTGTTCAACATCGTGTTATCATTAGGTTTGTGATTGTGCTGGTGCCAATGAGCCACAACATTTAAGGATCATGAACAGAAAAAGGGCAAGGAGAAGGATTAGGGTGGACGAAAGGGAGGAAAAAGATACTTTGACATCTCGCAAATCTAAGCTAGCAATTTAAAATCAAGAGGGATCATTAAGTGTTTTAATCAGTATCCTAATGTATCTAATGTCAGCAGAAGCAATTTCATTAAGCCCAAACCAATCAAGCTCCTAGGGTACTTATTGGTCTGCAGTATAAAACAAATTCCACTTTAAAATTAAATGATAGGGCTGAAGGAAACTGTTGTTCAGATGGAGTAAAGGGAAAATCCTGCCCTCCTCCCTGCCCACCCCTGTAGTAGCTGGCAATATTTACCCTGGCTGCAGAGGGAATAGGATTTGATCCTCCAGTCTTTTTTTCCTTCAAGAGGAGGATCTCTCCCTTCCTCTCATACCAAACTGCAGAGAAAAATACTTCCTTGCAGATGCTTGCAAAGATATTTCCTTAGAACAAAAAGAGCACAGCTTCCTTCATGTGACTGTGAAATATAGCCATGAATTTTAAGAAGTGTTTTTATTATTTTTCTTTTCCTCTCTCAACTTCACCCATTTTTCCAGAAAAATAATACGTGGAAAAGAAGAAGTAGCAGCATTATAGCATTGTATTTGCTTAAAAGAAATGTTCATGCTTTCCACTGTGAGTGCTGTCAGTTTGGGAACATTGTTTCACCATACACATAGTGTAGAGTAAAAGGTTAGTACCTGATACTGTTTTTAATGATAGCTGAATGCACGTGTTCTCTGAGTTTCGGGAGAACTATTTATTGCTGTTTAAATACTTTATATCATTGTGTGGTTTTGCTTTTTGAAATTATAAGAAATTTTAAACAGACTTGGGATTTATAATCAATACATACACTTTTTATTGGAAGGTTTTGGGGCATAGCATAATGTGAGCTTGCCACTTCAGATATCTCTTGCACAACTAAAGTGAGTTAAATACATTCCACATCCAAAGAATTTCAGGGCCACAGAATTGCAAAGGGCTGAGAGCCTGGAATTCTGCAGCTAGCAGAGGTGCCCACTTGTATAAGTGTTATTTACAATAACGACTTTGTGGCATGCTCCCATTCTTTCAATGCAATGTGCTACTGAGAGCAAGTGAATTCTAAAGACCTCTTTGTATTTTACACCACAATCAAAAATTCCTTAAAATAATTTTCAACATGTGAATTGTGAAAGGGAATCTTTAAGTTCTGATTGTTCTAGCTCTATTTGCAAAACTGTAAAGGAATATTCATTCTCGGTTAAAATTCTATTGTTTTGCTTTGGTTACAACACCTATGTATCTTGGTCTGGAAATTCCAAGTATGGCACATATAACGCTTGTTTGAAATATTTCCGTGCAATTTACCTTAGTAGTAGTTTCTCAAGAAATCAGTCTGCAGCTGCAAAAGTACTTGAAAATGTTTCCTGTTCTAAAAAGCTAAGAGGGAAACAATGGATACATGTTGGGAGGAAAACCTCTTTAGCCCATTCAACTCTATTCATCCATTCATACAGATACAGTGAAGCAGCCAACCTTGTAAACAACCGTAATGGAAGAAATATTTAGTCTGATTGGAAATCTTACAACTTTTTGTTTTAAATCAGTCTATTAGTGAGGAACTATTAGAAGTTAAGACTAGTCAAATTGATTTTGATATAGAGATAGATACACTTTGTCTGTTTTCCGGTAGCTATTCTCATAGATGCCACAGCTGACAGTCAACTTTATCTGTTAGAAGCTGTAGAACAAAGTGATTTATTAAAATATTTTCATGTAGTGTTTTAAGATTTTTTTTTTTGTGGTAAAACTCCCATTCTGACTCACAGTATCATTTCATTTCTGTTTTTCTGTATGTCACAGGAGTGGTTTTAAAGATACTCCAGTAGCGTGATTTTGCACAGTTAAAACTAGTGTTAAGAAACAAAACAAAAATGAATTGTACTTTTTTCTCTTTTAAGCCATTGCAATGTTAGTCGGCTTTGAAACAGGTCAAAGTACTTGGATTTATTGTGGGTTTTTTCTTCAGGTCTTTGCCATACCTAACTTGCAACCATACTATGATACCTGCTATAAAGCTGGCTCACATTATTTTAAAATACATATACAAGTATTTTCAGATAATAATTCTTAATGGCTGTGACACTGAAGGGTTTTTTTGCCCACATAAATAAATACAGGATCATCTTGTATCTAAAAGTTACCATCCATCACTTGCCAGACTCTTTCCATTTAGGTGTTTGATTAATCAGCAGCTCAGCTGTTACCATAATATTCTTCCTCTGCAGAATGTTTAGTGAAGAGACATTATGTATTATCAGTGTTGCATTTTGCTACATGTTCCATGGTGTCTCAAAGTTCTGTGAATTGAGCCATTAACTGTTAATAAAAGAAACCCATGAGCAGTATCTTATTTTTAAATAAATAGTTGTCGAAGTTAGAGAAGCATCATTGATATGCTCATTCTAACAAGTTTGTCCCTGCATTTGTCTTTCTGCAATTAGGTCAATAATGGGTGTAGAATGGCAGTAAATGGCTAAATAATATGTATAGAATGCTTTGCTTTAACAACACAAATGCAAGATGAAATAAAATAAATAGACTCCATTCTTCATGGGTTTTGTATGTTCTTTTCTTTAAACTGCCCTTTTCAATAGCATTGTTATTGCACGGGTGAGTACAAAAACATGCTGTTTCTAGAAGATATAATTAAGGTGGCTAATATCTTGTACCAAGCAGATGCATATTATGCTAAAGCTATTATACTACCTTATATGTACCTTTTTACTAGTACTTATTTTCTAGGTTATTATAATCCAGCTGAGAAGGTTACACCACAACATCAGGAAATGCCTCGCTTAAGATGTTTGCAGTACTTTTGTTATTGTATTCTTCTAAGACGTTTAAATACAAGTTCATTTCACTAAAGAGTAAAGTATGTATATACTTCGATAACTGTGACAGGACCTTGTGCTTTTTCTTCAAACAGTTCTCCAAAACCATTCCTCCAAGGAGAACTCACACAACCTTTGTTTTACTTTCCGTCTCCCTATGTTCCCAGGACAGTTTCAGTAAAGGCATATCAGAAATGGGGATCCCTTCCCTCTTACTCTACAGTCAACAGACTTTTAAGTTAGACTTTCATCCCTAGCAGAGTTTTCAGGAGCAGTAGTTAGCACACAGCAATTGCATAACCAAGTTACCCACAATAGAGTCCCATACCTAAGGGCAGCGTGCGTGTTCAGTCTGAAAAAACACAGTCTGAGTTATTTCTTTATCGACCTGTAGTCCTGCTGTAAAGCTAATGTAAAATGTTAAAAGAGAAAATGGCGTTTTTAAAGATTGTTGTATGTTTTTGCTTTGAATTTTCCCTGGAAAAGATTTATTGTGGTCAAGTGGGGTTTTTTTACAGATACAGTATTTAAGATTGGGATGATTTTTTTTTTCTTCCCCATGACCTCTCTATACCAGAAAAAGTCTTGGAGGAGGTGCAGAAATTCCAGCATGGATGTTCTGCTTGTCTCAAGTGGGGGGTTTGCTAAAACTATGTAAAAACTTTACCAACATAGATTGATACAAGCTGTATCTACTCTCTTCTAATCTATAGGAGAGTTTGTCCAGTAAAACTATCAACAACCTTTTTAATGTAAGTGTGCTTTAAGTTGTAGTGAAAAACTTTACAAAAGCAATGAAAGTTTCATGATTGACTGGTAGTAAGTAACTCTATTGGAAATGCTTGGGCTTCCTATGGTTCTCTTCTGTCCTATGACAAAACAGATATTGGAGGTGTTTTGACCATGATGGTATATTGCTTGTATTTGAATATTCAATCTTTAAGTAAACGGCTGAAAATCACTGCAGTTCTGTAAACTTGATCTTTTGCACCTATGAGTACTGTGGTTATTAACAGCTGTGAAAAGTGGTTTGAATTAATAAGAGGTATTCTGTCTGTAGAAAGTTATGATTTTGGCCTGACTACTTATAGCATTGTTATGATAAATTTAAGTACTGGGGAGTCTGCCTTCTGAAACTGTGAATATAAGTCATTAGTGTCTGAGGAATGTATGTTTTATTGTAATATACTTACACTGATTAAATATGCGAGCTTATTAAAATACTATCTTTCAGAATATTTTATCATAGATATGCTCAGTTTAATTGTGCTTTGTCCTTAGTGTTGTCTTTCATCCTTAGTATTTGTCCATTTTTCTGAAAAAGTATAACCCTATATATGTTTTAAGTGACAATACCCAGTGTTTTCTCTCTTAAAGTATAATCTCATGTATGTGCTAAGCGATGCCATTCAAGATTTTCTGTCATTTCTAGTAGTCTAGTGAAGTTGCTTTTCAGTACCTCCCTAGGCCAGTTTTCTGAATGGCCTACTGTTGCCTTCGTCAGTTGTTGTAAGAGATTTTGACACTGAAAACTTGAAATTCTTTAGCCAGGGCAGGCTGTCATGTTGGCCCCTCTCTTTCCTGTGTTCCCAAGCCGATGAAGACTGGAAGATATGTGATACTTTCTGCACATTAATATCTCCATTGACTTCAAGATGTGAAGTACTACATAGGTCTAAAAATAAGCATGCATGCAAGCGTTTGCAGATTGGGGCCTTAACTTTCTTCCCTGTAAAAGATACGGGTCCTAAATTTTCCATGGCATCAGAGTTCCCGCAGAACCCTGGAGTCAGCTGCCTCTTTACTGGATCGTGCTGGCCCATCTTCAGCATGGAGTTTCTCTAGAGCACCTGCTTGGCTGCTGTAATGTATAGGTGGCCTGTGGTTAATGTTGGTCTATCTATCCTTTCAGTACCAAACGCAGTACATCCCAGCAGTGCAGGGTGTCAGGGTGCTGTTTCAGTCTGGAATCTCTCCAGTTTGCACAGCTCGAAATAACACACAACAAACTGCTCACACCAGGCTGTCTGGGCCGCAGTTAACACCATCAGGCCATCAGTCTAGTACTGGGTAGTTGATTCTGTATGTGTTATGTAGTCTTTCATTCCAGTGAAGTAACAGGAAAAAGGGGAAGGAAAAAAAAACAAACTATAAAATGTTTTCAATTCAAAAAGGCTATAGCAGAAAAGTATGATTTGTAGATAATGGAAGGGATCAAAATCACTTCTGAGGTTATGATATAATGAGAAATTTGAAATCTTGCAGATTTGGGGGCAGATGAGTAAGGGAAAACATGCATCAGAAGTATGCAGAAGGAAAATGTAAATGTCCCAAGTAATATTTTCTCTAATTTACAAAAAAGGTGTTAAAGTGTTTGGCAAAACAGAGTCAACATTTTGACCCACCTTTGAAGGTTGCTGGCAGTTTAGTACCTGAGGTAAGTTAAACTTCTCATGCACCTACAGCTTTGAATCCTTCAAACTTTCTCCATGAGTCAGCTTAGTCAGCTTATTCTACACTTGTCCACTCTCAAACTTCCTCCGTCTTCTTCTCAAGCATCTCATATTGTTGATGCTGGGCCTCAGATTGCTCCCTGCTTGTCCATTTCCATGAGGGTTTTTTGCTGCTTTAATGAGCTCTGGTTATTTTTTTTTCATTCAACTTCCTTGGAAACTGCCTATAATGTGGTTTCAATGTATTATTCTATAAGGTAGATTTAAGTGGTGCAAGGTGATTCTTTGAAGAATCAGGACAAAGGGGTTTTGGTTTTCCTCCCGTAAAGTGTTTCTGCATTTAGATCATTGATTTCTTTGAAGACCCTTACTGCTGTTCACCATACTCCCATTGGTTTCTCTCTTGCAAAAACGTGGCAGTTTTCGTACAGAATATTGTCGTGGAGGGCACAAGAATTTTTCCACTTGCATTTGCAAGTATGCAAATTTTCAATTTTGTGCTTTTGGTTTCAAGTCTTAAGAGTTAAGTTTGAATTCCACATGTGTAGCCTTATTTTTTCCAAAATGTTCAAGATTACCTCAAGTATCTAGATGTTCTGCCATTTGTGAAGAAAGTGGAGTATTTACCTAAAATTTTCTAAATGCCAAACTCAGTATATGTGATGCTGGCCCTCTCTTTTCTGGTAGTAATAGACGTGATCTGCAACATAAACCATAGATACATAAGTATAGTTAATACAAGATGTGAAAATTTCTTGAAGAAGAATACCAGTGTGATACTCAGTATGTTAATTTGATTAAACTCAAATAGTTCCAGTATCAGAGAGAACATTTTACTAATCTGTTACAGATTTCGTTATATGCCATGGTATGCCTTGTTACTGAAATAAGAGATTTTGAGAGTGAAGCAATAATAATTTTAAGAGTTTTCTTAATGTGATGTAAATAATAAGTAACACAATTACCAGGTTGCCTTTATACTCATTGTAGTGTGTAAGTTGATTTATTTTTCATCTTTTTGTCAGTGAGCATATGAATGCTGGTGAATTACAGTTCTTATTAACTCAATTTGGGCAATTTCTACCCATTACCCACAAAGATAGGTCAGCTGCTAAACAGTAGCTCTTGGCCATGAATTCGATAGAACAAGAAGTCTGGGCAGGAATGTTGCCACTTGCAAAAGTGTTGGAACAGAGAAGAATTTACCATCTAGAGAGTCCTCTCACCTTTCAACCTCTACGTTGTACTTACCTGCAGTTTTCCTAGTAGGCATAAGGTTTTCCATGGCGAAGGTTCATTCATGGAGAAATGGTGTAGGGGTTCAGACCTGCAAACTGTAGTCTCAGCACTTGATATTTGCCTGTTACCCTTGTTTATTGCTAACATCGAGAAGTATTCCTCCCATAGCTGGCTTCTCTTTTGAACATCCAGGGCCATGAACGCGACTGAGGGCTTCTGGAGCGCTGGTAGTAGAGGCACTTTGCACTGGGTAGGCTGCCTCTGAGTATGACTCTCCCTCTCTGGCATAGATTTAATAGAATAAAATCTGAATTTGCACAATGGTGTGCTAAATTCATGTCTTCAGAGGAAAAAAATCCGTTCCTTAGAATCAAGCTACTCTCATACACCTTCTAGACTCCACGTTCATGCAAAGAATAAGAATTTTTGTCAGAGAATGTTTATTCAGCAAAATCTAATGTTTTGTGGAATTGTGCCTTTTCCAATAAACTGTGGCCAAGACACAGTGTATTCCACGGGTTATTCAGAGACCAGATTACCACTGTCTTCAGCTCTGGCTTTACCAGGCCACCTCCATAGGCCAGCTAGTCAAGAGTCAGGCTCCCTCCTGGAAAACTAAAGAGCCTAGAAGCCTCGACAATTTGCAGCCCCTGAAACCTTCTGGCTTCAGGCCCCGCAGCGAGGAGGTCTCACAAAGTCTCTCCAAACTTGCACATTCCCCATCACAGAGCAAAGAACTGGAAAACCTGAAATCACCATGTGGCTTTTGTAGTTCTGGCATAGCTCAGTCGCTGGAGGCTGCCCTGGCAGCAGTTTCCACGCTCCCAGTTCAGGAGGGCCTGGGTGAGGAGGCTGGGGAGGCAGGACTGCCCAAGCTTCCTGCTGGGGAGCTGCGACGTGGGCAGGTCTAGAGACTCCAGCTATGCGGCAAGGTCTTGGAGCACCAGCTCAACAAAGTAAATACATTTTGAAAAAGACATTCTTGTTCTGCAACTTCTTTTGGAATTGTTGAAATGGCCTGTGAAGGACAGCATCTAAGGCAACTTCCGCTGTCCCCAATAGTAACCACGTTACCTGTTACTGCAAGGTAAAAGTATCAGTTGTCTTTGCCATGAGATGTTTGGGTTGTGCTTCTTCTCGATCACCGCAGCCCCAGCAGCCACTGTTCTGAGTGTGGTCTGTGACCGCTCACCCTGCAGACCAGTGGCACGTTGACTCTGATGGGCTGATCGCTTCAGGTTTAAAGAAGGGCCAGCACCGGTTTCTGAGACATGTTGTCATCAGTAGCATCCTGGTAAGGGCAGGCTTGGACTTCCCAGAAGGGTCACATACGCTGATCATAGAGTTTGGTAGCCACTACCATGGGTTTTTGATCCTGGCACGGGAAGCCATTTATTATGGAACAGAGCATCTGGTTCATCTGTGAACCATTTAACATGCAGGATCAGTTACAGGTGCAGATTTTTAGGAAGTGGTTTGAGAGAGATCACTCACAATGAACCGCCACAAGACTAACTGTAGTGGACCATGAAAAAAAGGTTACAATGCCATGGCAAGGAAAGTATCCTGTGGTGATCTTTGTCACCATCCAGGATAGTGGCTGGCTGAATAATTTTGGCCAAAACCACATCACTGCTCTGTCTTTGGACCTGGTGAATCAAAAAGGCAAAACTAAAAAAAAAATTACATTTTACTGTGTAGTTGAGAAAATGAAGTTATTTGCCTGTATGTGTCTACACAAACACATACATGTGCATGCATATAGACGTAGATCTCTACAGACAATGGTGTAATACATAAAATTATGAAAACAATAATTAAACACTAGGCCATTTGTTAAATGGTCACCCCACATACCTCACAGAAGTGTGACAAAACTTCTGGTTCTGCTGAGCCTGCATTACTTAAAAGGGGTGAGTTGCTTCTACAAAAGTCAATAAATCTGCAATGTATTGTTTCATATTCTGTCATTATGTAAACCTAGTCAGGTTTTTTTAGTTGTCTTCTTCCTAATCAGTGGTAAAGTGCATTTAATAGCTCACTTAAGGTGTCATCCATTACTATGAGTTACTGTTAGAACTAATTAATAGAGCTGAAATTATTTTGTAATGAGAAATTGAAGTATTGCAGTGTTAAAAAAAATTACCATTCATAGCTAATTAACGTTTAACAATGCAAATAAGCTGGTAATTATTTTTCAAGCGATAGAAAAATTCTGTGACACTTTATATACTACCTTTGTGATCCTAATTGTTTCTGAAAAATACCTTTAGAGAGAAATAGTCTGAAGAAATTTCCCTGGATAAAAGGCAGTTTCTGAAGTGCACAGTGCATGAGAGCTCTCCTTTTGTTTGTGTGGGGCTGCATTCGGTAGCTATTTCTCCCAGTAAATACTGATGAAGAGAAGGAAAAAGTAAGGGTCATGAAGGTAGGTGGAAGGGAAAATTATGTGGGATCTTGGCCAAAATTTCCTGGCCGCTCCAAGTCAGTCATTCTTCTCTTCAGCTACTGTAGGTATTATAAATGCGGCCCTGGTGAGCTGAGATCGTTTGGATCCTTCACAAGAGAAGATGCTAACAGCAAGTGAACACAAAATTCCTAAAATGTATTTTTAGGTCTCATACGTGGTAAAGGAACACAATTAAACCACCCAGAAACAAAAAGAAAAACTGAAAGCTGACCTTGTATGACAGTGTGAGGCATGTGAGGTCACAGTCCCCCCAAAATCAAGATGTTGGGTTTTCTTTCCAGATTTCGTCACTTTGGATGTTACTTGAAGCAGGAGTTTTCAGAGGAAGCATTAAATTGTTGGGGTCCTTTTGTGGCCAGCCTGATGCCACGGGCATCGCCTGCTGATAATGCAGGACTTGCTGCAAGCGCAGGTAGAAGTTTTGTTGCGTTCTGTGGCATTTTTCACCCCTTTTTCACCACCAGTCCAAGTAAATATTAAACTCTCTTCTGCAGTGGCTTAAGCTGCCGCTTTCTCATCGCCCTTAACTTTGGTAAGTGAAGTATGCTCTTACTCTGTTTTGATTTTAACCCAACTTCATGATCTTTATTGCATTTTAAGATGTCAGTTTAATGTTAAAAAAAAATTATTTTTATCAAAAGTTTTCCTGAAAGCGTTCAGTTTTTGCTGGGGTTTTTTTTGAGTCAACTGGTAATAAATACTATTTTATTTAGCAGGTTTATGATAAAATGTGATCAACTGGCAAATGCATCACAGAGGCTCCTGCTGGTGTCCTACTAAGCACAGACTCATTACATTATACACATTCCATTATACACCTGATGTTTTAGATCCTGGTTTCTCTCCAGCAAGACAGTGCTACTAGCTGCCAAGGGTATGATCTACTCTTGCCACTTCTGGTTTTATCTGTACATTAGAGCCGTCTTCCACCTTTATGTTGTCAGCATAAATCATCCTCTGGTTCGCAGACACTGCCCACTCAGGCACACAGGAGCATTCTTTGATGGTTCTTAAATTTTCCTGCAGAACGTGAGGCATTTTTTGTCATCCCGCTCTTGGCTGCCCGTTCTCCCCCAGTACAGACCTTTCCTCCAGGACTGTCCACCGCTGCTTTTTTACTGTTGAAGTTGTGGTCTGCAAACTGGTATCAACCCGTCTTCCTTAGAAGTGGATTTGAATTTTTTGTTGGTTTCAACCTCGGATGAGGCCTTGTGATTATGTCCTATATAATCTTCTGGGAGTCTCCCGTAATACCGTATGTTTTGCTGAAAGCCATGGCTTCTGTTGTGTATTATCTTGCAAAGTTTTACGTGGAAATCATCACCCATTTGTGTCCGATGGTCCTGTGCCAGAGGAAAGGAAAAAGAACCGTGAAGGTAATATTTCATTTTCTTAATTCATTTAATTATTTTAAATTGAAATTCTTAATTGATGGAAGAGGAGTGCCGAGTCAAGACTTCTGCAAGTTGGGCGTTGGCAGAATTGGGCCTGGAACCAGGTGCATGCTTTGGTTGGCACATGAGTCACATAACCTCTTAAACCGGGGGAAAAAGCTTGTAGACCAGCATCACGTTACTATGCAAAGGTTTTCCTGCCATCAGGAAGGTTTGGAACAGCGCTTGCTGATGTTTTCCTCATTCTGTATGCTGATTTAATAATTAAAATACTAAACCCATTCCAAAAGTCAGCCTGTCTTTGGTCAGTATTTTATGCAAATTTACACTGAATGTTTAATAACCAGTGTGGCTATCGTGGTTGAAGGCTGTGATTTTTACGGATCCCTTTGCCAACTTTGATGGATATTATTATGTGGCCCCACCTGGGTGGTTTTCATATCTGTTGAGTGGTCCCATGCTCTGCTCCCCGCACTCTCCAGGACCGAGCGCAGGGTGGCTGGCTGCCCCTGCTTCGAGCCCCTGGCAATCAATTTCGCCACTTGGCTCAGAACAATTATTGATGATAGCTTGAGCACCTCTCAGGCTAAAATTTGTCGGTGTTTTACAGTTAAGCATTTTTTCATGTTAATTTTAATAGATATTTAAGAAATGTAGCATGAAAAATAACACTTTCAGCAGGTTTATTCTCATGTCTTGCATGTTGTGTTTATCACCTTGCAATGATAGTGTCTGAAAATCTTACCTGTGTGTGTTACAGAGGCAGATTTTCAGGGCAGTCACTAGTTGAAGTACAAAAATTTTTGCAACTTGCACCTCTAATATAGCTACAGAATACCAAATTACTTAAGGTACGGGTATAATTGTGTCAATTCAGACTGCACGCCACAGAGCGTGGGTGCTTTCAAATGTTTTAATTTCTAAATGCAACTTTACAAAAGGAGGGAGAAGGTTGAGAAACGTTCCTGTCATGGCTCTCACGCTCTTGTGTTTCTCCATTATGCCCGTTAACAACTACGCTAGCAACAAGCAGCAGATTTTTTTTCCACTCCGTGAGTAATTGTCTGCACAGCAGTGACAGATGTGCAATATAGCAGCTTCTTCAGGAAAAAATTAACAGTTTGTCCAGCATGTCAGCTCGCTCTTTTTAGTGCTTCGGAGGTCTTGGCCCCATTATGGATGATTTAGAAATTGAGGCAAGCTAAGACCAGCTGCCTGGGTTGAAAGCCTTAGTTAGTAGCCCTCATCTGCATTCCAGTATTCGCTTACATCTAGAAATTGGTAGGGCCCCTCTGGCCACAAGATGAGTATGGGCTGACAATGCCTTGATTTGTTGAGAGAGAGAATAAATGGGTTTTTCAGAAGATGAGGAAATATCACCATTACTGGCCAATTTATAGCATTTTATCTGTTCTTCAAACATGTCACTTTTGTTATTGTTGCATGGTAATTACATAGTGAAACGGAAAGAAAACAAATTCTGGTTACATATTCAGATGGATTGCAAAATCATATAATCCTGATAAATGCCCATTTATGATACACATGGATGAAAGGTTCATTTTAATTTTGAATAGCTAGCACAGCCATAAATAGGATATAGGATTAGATCCCACAGAATCTGATTACCTAAAAGCAAATAGTATTTTTCTTCACTTTTTTCATAACCAGGAAATTCAGTGTGTGCAGGGTATTTAAATAAGCAGGATTTCCATAAAAATATATGAAGTAAATAGTTTAATAATTTCTATATTTTAAATATAATCATTTAGGACTATGCAGCTAAGTTTTTTCTGAAGTACTTGTTTGTAAAAAGACATCAACCCATCAATATTGCTGAGAAGGGTATCTCACAGCTGTAACCTATTGCAAGCTATACATTTATGACAAATAGAAGAAGCTTTGCTTATTAGATATCTGGTGCAACAAAGCAAAAGATGGTCAGTATTGTGCATATACTGTGAATTGCAACTGTTACACCTTCTTAACAGTTTTAAAGTTTCAGGGCAAACAATGAATTTAAGAAGCAAGTTCTGACAAAACACCAGGTAGCTGCAATTTTGGCAGTAGCTTTCACGCATGAATCATTGTCTAAAATACGGGAAGCTCCATTTTCCTCAATGGGAAGGCACGAGGAAAGGAGTGCTGCGAAAATACATGTATATATTAGCAGAAAGCTGTGCAGTTGATTCCTGGTCACTGCAGAGGTGAAAAGAAACTGCTTTGTGAAGCCGACTGCTTCATAAAACCTTGGTGTCCGAATTATCTTCACGAGATGTTGTCTTCTCGGCTTTAAGGAGGGTTTTTCATTGCTTCAGGAAGAGTAGGGATGGCAGAGAAGGGAACACCTGGGAAGTTTTCATTGAGTCCCCTCTCACCCCCTCCCCGTGAGCAGACATCTCTGTCCCTGAAGGGAGGCAAAACTCCCCGAGTCCTGCCAGACATGGCACAGGCTGCCTGCTTGGTTGCAGAGAGGGCCACCTACAGATCGCACGTGCTTCCGAGAGGAGAAAGATTTGAAAGCTTTAGCTTTGGATACGTCTAAGTATGGTGCCACAGGGTGCTAGGCCAGCCTTCATGTTAGACTTCATGTTCTGGAGCAGAGAGTTAATGAAGATGGTTAATCGAAATTGTCTTTCCAAGGAATATAATTGGGCCCCTACTAAACATTTCCCTGTGGCAAAGTCTAGCCTGATTTTTTTCAGATGTTTTTATTCAAATACGTCATAAATGTAAGTAGGTACCAGCAATCTGAGCAACCAGACCTCAGGTGGATCTGGTCTCAACTGATTAAATTGTATCTGCCTGCACTTGTCCACCATGTAATCATTTAAAGGTTTACAGTTTGGGATCAGTTGTTACAGTTCAGTTTATGGCTACAATAAGGCTGATGTTATCACAGGTACATATTACCTGAATGACCGGTATCGTTCTCTTCCACAACCTTACACTGTCTTTGTAATAATTTAACTTTTCTCCTCCTCCTTCTTGGCAAGTCCTGAATCTATATATAGCTATTGACAAGACTGGTACCAATGAAAGATTTCAAACGGCATTATTGCGGGTCAAACTTTCTGGTAGTGGGAGAGGGAATATATAAAAAGGCTAATCTCTGGGAGGCAGCAATAGATGCTCTGTTACTTCAGACGTTCGAAGATGAACTTCCAGTTTGTTGGGGATCCCTGTATGGAGGTGGCCAGTGGGTTGTCCAACGACTTCAGGCGTGATGATGGGTGGAAGAGCTGTTGTTCAAGATTTCAGCGGGAACTGGATGACATGATCTGAATTACATTCTTCTGTGGTTTTACAGCAGGTGTATTGGAAAAGAGTCTAAAATAGCCTTTCCATGTTCTTGTCATGAAGTCACTTTCATAGTTCTCTGCCCCAACTGAGCTTTCTTATCACTTTAGCATTGACTACCTTTTCTCGTAAAAGTTTTTTTCATGCACTTCTGGGTAAAGTAGTGGCAAATATGCAAAATGGCTACAAGAAGCATATCTTGGGAGACGTATCTGTAAGAAAAATTGCTGCAGTTGGCTGAAGGCATTCAGATACAGTAAGCACATTTGCTACAGTTTTGAATGCTCAGTTCAACCTCATAGCGTTAAGTATGTGCTAATTTTTGTTAATTTACCTTCTAAATCCCTTCTGAATATTGTGACACAGTGCTCGTGAACAGCAGAGACTAGTAATACTCATTCCTCTGCCACAGAAGGAACTACCCACAGCCTGGAATCCATCCCCTGTGCAAGTATTCAGTCTTCAACAAAATGTATTCACCCTCATAGGCACATAGGAGGACTTGGAAATCCCAGTGCTGCTGCCTGCTGTTTCCCAGAGCGAAGAGTGTGTCCACGGCCTACGTGATGACATATCCATCCACCACTGCCTTCTCCTCCGCATACTCGCTCGTGTCCACATCTGTGACTAGGGCAACATCTGCCCTATGAGAAGTGACCCCTCCTCTTACTGTTCGTCGTGGCAGGGCTGCTGTGTTCCTCCTTAGCAGACTTTCTAATGTGACTCACCAACAAAACCATTGTTGTCCCAGTTGTCTTGAAATGATATGGGGGATGTTCCAAAAATGGACTTGCTATATTTTCTCTCTGTGTGTGTGCATGTGCACATATGGAAAAAGCAGCATTTTAACTTGAATGCCATGTAGAAGAGTTTTCCATTTCAGCCTTCAGCAGTTACTCAGTATGATGTGATATATGCACACTCAGAAGAAGAATAGTATACAACAAAGTGAAGATTTCAGCTTTGGTGAATCACTGGCTTGTTTTCCTCCCCCTCTCATTCAGACTGAAGATTTCCTACTGCTTTACACATACTAAGCAGAGTGTTAGATGTAGCTACATGCTGCTGTAGCCTGACTTTAAACAAGCACCGAAAGTGCCTGTTGAAATCTGAATAATATTTGGTCATCACCTTGAAAAAGACCATAGTTTTGCCATGAGCAAAATTATGAAGTCCTTCTTTTTAATTATTATTACTATTATTATCATCCTGAATTTCTTAGTGGCACTGAACCTTCCATAATATGCAGCCATCGGGTGCAATTGCTTCCAAATACAGCCTTACATTTGATTGCAGGGTCTGGAACATCAGCCTGTAGGAAAGTGCTGCTAAAGCATCTTCCCTTACTCTCTGATGCTGAACAAATGCAGGATGTTGTGGTTTACTCAAAAGCCCTGATTTTTTTATATTTTAGACATATCCATAATAGGTGGTATTGTGTAGACAGTACCCCAGGAAGGCAAAGAGAAAGCCACAGCAAATTCCAACAAAGCTGAAAGCATAGCAACTATGTGGATGTACTTCATCTATAATTAAGATGAAGTGCAGTTATCTTGAGGGTCCTTAAAATCACTTGTTGATTAAAAAAAAATGCTCTTGAACTGGGATTAGGTCACTAAGAGCTCAACAACAGGAATTAAAACTATACCATCTTCATGTTAGTAATAGAGTAGGCAATAGTGAGCTTCCCCACCTGTGCCAGCTCCAGCAGAGAGAGGCCTGGGGCAGTCAGAATGAAATACAAGGCTGGCACAGTCCCCAAAGCTGGGAAGCACTGACACTGCTGCTCCTTAGCCTCTGCAGCAGGACAAGGCTGCCAGTATGCCCTCCAGCCCTTTTCCTACAGCAGCATGCTTGGAGCACATCAGGGATATGTCGGTATGTACGGGTAAATGGCACTTGTCTGCACAATAGTTTCTCACTTCTTAATGCCCAAGGAGTAGCCAAGTGCACAGTATATAAGGGTTTGCATTCCTATTCTCAAAGCCACCACAATTTTGCATGGGTAGCATTGTGTTTAAGGGACTATTTTGGAGATTTAGTTAGAGGTGGCACCAGGCTTTCACTGGAACCTCAGTGAAGTCATTTAGTTCCTCTGTGATGCCATTCACCCAGAGAAAACCCAGATTATTCCTATGCATTAGTTGTCTTCGCATCCCTTTGTGTCTTGTTTTCTGTAGGTGTTTCAAGGGGTAACATTAATCCAGCCCAAACACAATGCGGCCACTGGGTTTAGGTCAATCATGATTACCATTCTCCCCTTAATATTTTTCTTTGCACTTGCCAGCATCCAGATGCTTAGGAGAAGATGTAACAGTTACCTTTGTGAAAGTCAAGGCAAGCATTCAGGACCATGGTGGTCCAAAGTAATTGGCTACACTGATCATAACAGATAGTTCATTTAAATGGTTAATGGCTAATCTAGAAGTTGCTGCTCATTTTGTTTGGAACTTGTGTCTTCAACCTGCCGATTCAGTCATCATTTCCTATGACATGTTATTTAGGTGGCTAGTGAATATGGCAGTTATTAAGGCAAAGCCATTTTCATAAGCTATGTGGTTAATCCAGAATGTAATATATAAAATACACATTTTAAATTCAGAACAGACCAAAGAAATAACAGTTCTATTAAAACACACCTAGATCAATGTGCTGCCTAGTTCCGCAGTCCTATGTACCTTGCACCAACATGCAAACACCTGAAAAGTACCATCATCAGCTTTGAATAGAGACAGCCAGCTATTTTTTCCCCCCAGGTGGGGACTTCACATCCATAACCTGAATTAGTTTGCTAAACCTGCATCCGGCTCTTGGTTCTTATGTGGCACCTTTCGGTTAATAAGGCAACCTACTCTTTAGTATAAGATCTAATATCCTTCAGCAACAGAAGGCAAAGACAAAATAAACTTTCAGAGGTTCCAATACTTGCCAGGTGATCTCATTGGCGCGTGTTAGTGACAAACTATCATACAACGCTCCTGGGGTCCATACGCACTCACAGATCTGTTACAGGTTGCAGATTTTTATCTCCCCTGCCGTGCAGCCGGAGGGACGTGCTCCCAGGACGCACTGGCAGAGCTCAGGGTGAGACTCCTGGGGCACAGGGAAAAGAGGGTGCTTCTGCTGGGGGCTGTTCTGTCGCCCACCCAGGCACGTGAGTGAGTGCTCGCTGATGGAGACAGGATGGGGAAAACAGCCCAGTCTGCTGTGTTGTTCAGCATCATCGCTTACTATTTAAAGAACAAATGCTGCAGGCTCGGATTGAAGGGATGTGGTACCTGGCGGCTGGAAGGACCCGGTTCTCTTTCCGTAGCAGCAGTCATCACTGCTGGTGACAGATCATAACAAAACTGAGTAAAAGCAACAGCTATTTTTTTTCACACTGTCCTCTGCCATTCCCTCGCGTAAATAGCAGGGGTTTGTATGTTAATGTTTCTATTGTTTTAATATTCTTGTTTTCCTCATTCATATTCGAAGGTATTATTAGTGCCAACTCATTTGATTTATTATTTAGAGAAAGCACTTGTTCAAAAAGTCAGCACTGGATATTAAATGATGATTGCTTGCAATGAATTTCTTCTTAACATCTGCAAAGACAATTTTGCCTTTTCTTCTTCCACTTAACTCTAAATGAGAGATCTTAAGCATAGTTAAATAGGATTCATAATATCATGCTGACTGGAAATCATCTTGAAATGGGGAATGTGAAGGCAAAAATTGTTATGCACATGCAAAGCCCTCTTCCATCTGAATTTAAGAAAAGAGGGAAGGGCAGAATGTTTTCTCTGGGTGTACATTGCTATTCCTGATTTTGTATGTAGTGAAGAGAGAGGAAACTCCAGGGTCAGGGCCACAGGTTTACTGGGGATATGGATCTGGCCCATTGACTTCCCCTTCCTTTCCCCAGGTCTCAGGCTGTTGAAATTAATACTTTAGTGTGTGATTAGAAATTGAAAAAAAAAAATTACATAAAATAATGCAAGTATTTTTTGTACTTTAAACTACATGCTACCTAAAAATGCAGCCAAAGCCCATCGGACTCAAGAGAAATTTTCCAATTGTATCAGATTCGTATTCACTCAAAAATTCTTTGCCATTATTATTTTTTGGCCAAGCAAGTAACATCTCAGTAACTTTTTTGTTAGCATCAGCGCCATAATAAAGAAGATACTGCCTCCATATCATCATACTAATTTTCATTTTTACCCAGCTGCTTTAAAAATTCTTGTGCAAGCAGAGCTGCTGAAGGCACTTCATTTCATTATCCTTGAGAAACAAACATGAAAGTAGCTGTAAATAAAGGTGCAATTTAGATGTTTACTGCCACTAGCCAGGTTACAAAGATGGACAAAATGAGAAAAAAGATAATTAAACTACAGATTTAATTAAAGATAATCATCAAGAGGGCTGTTAAAACAAACAAGTATATTATTCTATAAATGTCCTAACATGAAGTGTATGAAGAGACTGAGCTTTTTAGCAGTGCTTTTGTGATTCTTTTTTGTAATACAACTCTTTTTCCACAAAAGGGAAAATACTACTGGGTAGCAAGTGAATACGTTGATGCCCTACATTTCCATGGGGGAAAAAAAAGAAAATGAAGCAGCTTTGGTTTAAGATAGTTGGCTCCTTTAAAAAGTACAGCCATAGTAAAATACTGAAGCAGAAAATAGTTCCTGGCATAGGGTGTAGCACTGGATTTCTGAATATATTGTTATGAAGCTAATTGTCACAGAATTATGTTTTAATTTTATGACCCATCCTAACAACAGTGACATGAGATGCAGAATGGGCATTTCTTGCATAAATATTTTGCCCCCTTTCCCTTTGGATTGTGGCAAACAGTAAAAATTACTCCAGCTACAGTACCCATGGAAGCCACAAACAGATTGTGCTCTTGCTTTAAACCTTGTAGTTTGAGTACCCTACCTTTCTGCTAGTTCTTACACATCTGCTAGAGAAAGGGGAAACATCATAATACAAGCTGATTTGATACTTGGTAATTATAAGTGATTGGTGAAGGGCACGATAATAGAATATTAGTTTAATTTTTTCTCATTTTATTCATATGATGTAGTTGTTTTATTAGCTATCGGCATGTTTGATGGTGTGATGTGACCTAAAGTTTCTTTCAGCATTCATTAGACATGGTTTTCTTACTAAGAGGAGAATTCAGACTTAAACCTTCCAACTATGTCTTTTTTTCTGAACCATTACGTATTCCACATAGGCCACACAGGTTGCAAAATATTATTCTGCAAGCAAATTATTCTGTTGCAGTGGGGTTTTTTTACATGTCTCTTCATCCTCCAGTTTGCCTTATTTTCTAAAGGCCATATCGTGGGTTTTGAAGAAGATAAATTGATAACTAATGTATTTTAGAAGTCTCTATGATTACTTTGGAATGGGTAATTTTCAAGAATATATGTAAATGTGTACATGCATATAATTCTTCTTATCCTTGTTTTTGGAGAACTTTTTAAATAGAGATGGGCTGTCATTGGAAAAGACTGTAACAAGCACATGTTTAAATCTCAGTGACTGCAGATGAAGCGTATGCTTATAAACATTGTTCTGAACACAAATACTTACCTGACCTAGGACCGGGTGGAAAAGATGCTTAAGAAGATACAGGCACATAAAGAATCTTACATGTTGATGCGACTGCTTGCTTCAGACTTGAGTATGATTTATTGGCCCAAGGTAAGCAGCACCTAACCGGTGGTGGGAAGGTGCAGGTGGCTCCCCGTGGTGCAGGAAACAACCGATGAAACTTCTGCCTGAGGCAAGAGCAGTGGTTGGAAGGGCTGGGCAAGGCTCCCAGCCAAGAACAGGAGCAAAACGTGACGCTTGGTAAGATCTCCTCAACTGAACGTTGACCTAGGGACAAGGGCGCCCAGTGACACTCCTGGGAGGCCTCGCTCACGTAGAGGACGTGAATGAGACTATGATGATTATTGATCCAATAGACCATAATGGCTCTTTCTGAGCCCGTAGAGGTCTGATGTGTAGATCTGTACTTAGAGACTCTTAATTATACCTTGTGAATCACTTGATAGACCAAAACTGCTTCAAAAGAGACATTGCAGTTGGTGGTGTAAATCCTTCTCAGTTCTCGGGTAACTGAACATCACCTCAGAGGCTGCCTCGTGCACACCACACCCAAAAGCTGGAAATATTTGTATTAATGCTAGAATTTGTGATTTCCTTAGTTTGTTTCATTATTATCACAGTTTTTAAACCTCTCTTTCATATGGTCAACCAATACCAACCAAATTAAAAAACTGAAACCAGCTGGAGAATTTTTGTCACGGAAAAAAAACCTCCTGAAACCAGTAAGATGTTTCTTTGTGTTCTGCAAATTAGTGTTGCAGTGTACATCGTTGGGGTTTTTTTTCTTTCCTGTTTTTCTCTTATCTTTTTTTTTTCTCCCCCCTCACCCCCCCAAGTGCTTCTGGATTGCATCTTTGCATATGAAATTTCAGCCTAGAGCTAATTGTTACTGCTGATGAATTATAAACTGCTTGAAAATAGGGTTATGAAGGAAATTCTGGCACATTCTTGAGTATAGCAGCACGAACTTACTTTCCCGACACCAAAATAAACCATATTTTCCTCCTTAAATAAGTTCTATTAAGTCATCCACAGCTTTCAAATCCTCGTGCATTTCTTTCATGATTCCCCTGTGGAGGTATCCTTGTTGTTTTGAAAAGGATAGTCTCAAGTCTGAGCCTGTACTTCCAAGTCCTGCTCTTTGTTGCCTAAGGAGTATACAAAGGTTTAGATTGCATCTTTTCAATGCATTATGGCACTGCAGCCTAAAGCCAATACTTGTTTTTTAACTGGCAACCTGCCTGTACGAATGGAGGAAGCAGATTGCCTCTTTGCTGAACACTTAGACAAGGTACTGATTTAACAACAGTGGACAAGCAGCTGGGAGCTGGGCTGTCAGCCTGTCACACACTGACAAATCTGTTGTTCATATTCAGGCAGGATGTTCCAGTTAGATTGCCATCAGTATCATCCATCTACCACAGGCATGTGAGGCGTACCAGCATCTCCCGCATACCCATAGACGAAATGCTGGTGATACAGCTTTCCAGGGGAATCACAAGAAAACAGCTAATTTGCTTTTTTTTTTTTTGCAGTGGACTCCTGCAATAAGACTGGAAAGGCAGCAGATTCAGTTTTTGCCTCTCTTTGTTCCCTCATTTGGTATGCTGAGATTATGAGTGCAAATTGTTGGTTACTCCAATTTCATGTCTCAGGCATGAAAGGAAACCTCTGAATGGAGTTTTACCACTTTTGATGAAGCCACAAAAGCTTTTTCAAAAGCCAATTCAACAAAATGCAGTCTAACTAAAACAGAAATAATAAAATAAAAAATGGTAATTAATAAAGATATACTGAAATTACATTGTTCTGGCTTCCAGAATAATTTTTAACATTATTTCATACAGCTGTTAGATCTGTAACACTAAAATAATACACTCCAGAACTATTTCATTCGCATCGTCCAGCTCAGTCTGTGGGTGGGTGAACTCTCGGCTAAAACCTGTCTGTCTATATTCACATTAATCAGTTGGAGTCAATCTATATTGGGTTTGTATATAAGAGTGGGTGTGGGGAGGAGGTGTTTATCAAAGCTGTAGAACATGTGCTGAAATTATTTTATCACAGACATATACTTGCCTATTTATTTTTTAATTTGGAAAAGCTGCTTTTAAATACTCTGATTATATATTCAACAGATTACAGTTTTATATTATTTGTCCTTATGTCAAAGTTATTCCATCTGTGGCCCCATGTGCCCTTTATCTTCTCCTGTTCCAGCTCCAGATCTGTAATCCCAAAGCCCACAAAAAGAACTCCTGAATTTAGCTGGGGGGAGAAAAAGGTGCATCTGTATAATTTCATCTGAATTTGTCATCTGATTTTGCTGCTGCCTGTTCATCACCTCTGAGTGATAGAAATAACCCACAGCTTTCTCAAGGAGGTGACGGAGGAAGGAGTCCAGTTAACTTACTACTTATTCTCACAGCAGTATATACCATTTTACATTTTTAGACCGACACCAGTGTAATTTAAAACAGTAATGGCTCTGAAAAGTGGCAAGCTAGTCAAATTCTTAGTATTAATCTATATCTTTTTACATGCTACCTTAATGCTGTAAAAATCATAATGTGACATACATTTATGTAGTATGTAATTTAATCGGCTAGTATCTTCAAGCTCTCTTCCCAACCTCTTTGATACAATACCTTTTCTGGTCAAGAAAGCCATTTACCTTCACTATATTTTTCACAGTAAGGATCAAGATCTTCTGGAAAACATGAAGTTCATGTAGATCAGTTAAGTGACCTATCTAAAAGGAAAAGAAGAATCTTGCAACTTTCTGCCTTTTTGGGGGTTGTATTTTTGGGGGTTTGGTTTTTTGTTTTTTTGAGTTGTGTCCATCAACAAGAAGGCTCATAAATAGAAAATAGTGCAGTACAGATTGCAGTAAATTTTCACACGATGCTGGGAACAATACAAAAGGTCAGTAAAAACATGTGTAAAGAAGGCAGGCAGATGATAATCTGTCTATATTTCTTACACAGTATGCTGCTGCTTCTTCATTTTTAGAAATAGTTAATTGAGGTAATCTTTCATCCCTCCCTAAAAGGAATCTCAGTAATCATTCCACACATAATGAAAACCAGAAATCTGTTATAATTGTTTGTGGGGTTTTTTTATACAAATTGTGTTCCCAAATATGAACATTTGAAAGAATTCTCAGGTGAAGATGCTTTAAATTCATGAAATACTATTATCTCGCTTTGGGTCATATTGAGATAAGTGACCTACATAGCAGATTTACCAAATGATGATCCACAGCAGTTTTTTCTTTGTTGAGGTCTAGTGCTTGGACTTTTCAAATAGCCCTACAAGTTCATCAGACAGTAAATGTGGGCTGTAGACATAGAAGGTAAAGGGAATTCTAGATTCTTGTTAAAGATATAAATAAAATCTGAGGGAATCAAACTGCTTTTGTGGTTGAAGGTGAATAAAAAACATGCTTTGAAGTCTTTTGTACATAGTCGCATGTTGAGGCTAAGCTCCTACTTTTTGTACACAAAGGTAGCAATATCAGTTCCTTATCTTTATAAAATCTCTGGGTGTTCTTTGCTCGGAAACCTCTGTGATTTTTGATTGACAGAAAGATCACCTAATAAACCTTCACCACAAACTAATTAATCACTGTGAATACAACACTAAATTGGCAAGCATAAAAAAGCAAATGAGATGGGTGTTGAAGACCGTTTTCAAATGACCTTAGTTAAAAGCCAAGTACAGAGTGTTGAAAGCATCAATAATATTGCATTGCTAGTAAACTTACTTCTTTACTAGAGCTGCCTGCTTACAGGAAACATGTGAGGGTGTGATATTAAGCCGCCCCGTTCACAACTGCACAAACCCTGACATGTTTTGGTCGGTGGGACCGCAGTAAGAGCAGGGCATCACCTCTTCTGAAAGCACTCACGGCATGAGCAGGACTGGGACCTGCTTTATAGTTCCTCTGCACTCCTTTTGCAATTATTAATTGCAAATATTTTTCTCAAAGGAAATGCATTATTGTAGTTATTATCCTGATGTAGAAATTTCATTGCATCCATGAGGCAAGGTTTTATTTTACTGCAAGAGGGTGGCATTGTGGTATTGCAGCAAGTGGGTTTCCTCTGGTCACAGTGGCCTCTGCGAGCTGCGAGAATACCTCTTCCCCACGCACAAGTTTAACAAAGATAAAGTCACCACAAAGTGATATTCCTGACAAGTTTATCTAAGTCTGAGGCTTAGGTCAATATAAGATCTTAGTTCTCCACTTTCTTTTTTCTTTTCTGATGATTGAATATCACTACAGTCTTATTTATGGCTCAGGTATAGGGTATACAAGCATCACCACAGGAAATACACTTGTCAATTTTTTAAGCCTTGAAATTAAAGACAGGAGAAAGCTCTGATGGTTTTTATCCTGCTCAGATTGTTCCCTCTGTTCAGGGAGGCTAATATCAGGGATTTGGTTCAGGCAGTCCCTGCCAAGGTTGAGATACACAACCCCCCCAGGAATACATCGCCTTTGATGGAACAACTACCTCTGCTGCTAATTCATTTTCCTGTGCAAAGCTGTGGAGGGGGTGGCTTGGCTCAGCTCACAGGGGCAGAGGGGACCACAGTTCCAGCGGTGGGGGTAGGAAGAAGATGGGCTGTGGGAAGGGACTGTGAAGCCCCTCTGCCACTTAGAAGTGTGGAGGAAAAAGTAAAAAAAAGAAAAAAAACCAAAAGTAAATTAAAAAAACCTGCAGCAGTGAACCAAAACAGTGGGAAGTGTACTGTGGGGCTTTTTTGGCAAATGAGGGAAGCAAGAGTCATGTTTCCATCTATTATTACATCCTGTTAAAGTCTGTTTCTGTATCCTTTCAGCTATGTTCTGCCATGTATCCCAGCCTAACATCAGTCTTGTGTTTCATTAACATGCTGGTTTACCCATTCATCTTAAGAGAGGGTGACATAGGCTTTCTTTCCTGCTGTTTTCAAACAGGCATCTGCATACTATCTCAGTGGCTTGCTAACTTTTTCTTTCTGATCTTTTGCTTCTTCAACAATTCCTATGTAAACCGATGGAGATTGTTTCTATGTGCCATATCCATGAGGACACAGGTGCAGTGACTAACTTGAATCCAGCTGGTACACCTGCATTTCCCATTCATCCACTTAACTGGAATTCTGCTTAAAATAATAATTTCGGATTTGTGGACTTTGATTTTTTTTTTTTTTTTCTTGCTAAGGCTTTGGTTCATGATTTGACTGACTTGTAAAATTTTTATTTTGTAAATTAAACTAAAATCCTAGTAGGCTGGGGATGGGGGAATAGAAAATCATGGGCTCTGTGATCTCGTGGCACCTGAATGTACACAGACCCCTCTAGTCTTCAGCCTCCCAGCACCTTGCTTGTTCAGCAAGGCACAGTTTGTGTGGCTGGCCCTGGGTGATGCTCCATCTCAGTAGCTAAAGAATGAAGCAAACCTCCAGTGCTGAAAATATCCTGTTCAACTCGGTAGGACTACAAACAAGCACAAAAGGGATGCTGTGCAATGAGTAGTTGCAAGGTCGAAGCCGGTGAGAAATTTTAAACTGGGTCCAAACCAACCTCAGTCCAAGCTGGACTGCCGTTTTTTGTCACAGCATTTTCATCTTTTGTCTTCTCCCAGTTATCTGCGTTGCTTCTATGGGGGCATAGGCGTAATTTGTGTCTCCTCTGGCCCCAGGGTTGGGTCTGCTGGGGCTTCCCCCACAGGAGCGCGGTGGCATGATGCTCGGTCAGGGCCGGTATGAGCTGTCTGCCGAGCTCCAAACACAGACATCGCCTTTCACAACAAGCAGCAGCAGCCACCGCCACCGCTTCCAGGGATTTTAATGAATTGGCTGCTGTTCTCCAACCCACTTATTTGCCTCCTGCAGCCCCCCCCACACACACACTTCTGCCGGTCTCTTTCCCCTCCCCGCTCCCATCCTGGCTGCTCCCAGGCAGCGGGGAGAGGGAGAGAGGAATTATTTATTGTGTGCCTGTTGAAAATGAAAGGCTTTTACATTTTAATGAGCACTAAATAGGAGTGAGGAAATATTGTTCATTAGCTGTAATCTGTGGAATTGCTTGAGTGAACTTCCTTTGGAGGCCGCTTTAAACGGTTCACTCAAGTAAAGCAGTTTGTATGGTAATTAAGGGAGCATTTTTCTGTCAACATCTGTGCTGCTATTTATAATGTTGAAGGTATCTTATTACTCCACCAGAGAAACATTAAAGAGGGTGGGCAGAGGGAAGATTGTATTTTATATATATGTATAATTACTGTTTTCTCTCTTCAAAACCTCTCTCCCTTTTCCTTGTTTCCTTTTTGCTTTCTTATTCTCTTCTAACTCTTCCCACCAACCCCCAATTTGCCAAGGAAAAAAAAAAAAATTCCTATCTACTATTTCCTGATAGTAAGGATTATCATTCTGACATCTTTTCATTAATCATGCCCTTTGCTCAGCAGCCAGGCAGGGAGACTCAAACTGCTTGGCAAAAACGAGAGGCCTGTGTCTTTGGAAACCATTCCTTGTCCCACTTCTCTCCGTGGTAAAATAGATGGCTTTTGGCTGGGTTGTCGCAGTGTCCCCTGAGGGGTAACACAGCATCACCTCTGTCCTCCGCACATCCCTCTGGTAGCACTGCTGCACTAAAGCCAGCCCGGGCTCCTGGTGGTCTGCAGTGAGGAGAGTGAGGGGACAGGGGGTGATGGGGAGAAATAACCTTCAGCATATTCTATGTCGTTATGTTATTTAAAATTTGAAGTTGGTATTTGGACTTTGCCGCTGTGCGGAAAAGAGTTTGGACCTGGTATGAATGGACCTGGTTTTTACATACAAAAAATGGAAGCATTTTTACTTATTCGCTTTCATTTGATAACACCCATCATTTTAACCCCAACCAGCTACACTACGCTAAGGCAATAAGGAGCCATCACCAGGTAGAATTTTGTCCTTACTTTTTCCCTCTTTGATTTTTCCTGTACTTATAATGATGATATTCACATCCTGAATGCAGCTCATCACTTCGGGATATGGGAAATTATGTCCTTTAAAAGTTGGAATTGCCAAAGAAGAGGTTCACATTACCCCGCACTGCTCAGCGATGCCTCCCAGCCCGCTTGGCTCTAGGTGATTTCCAAAGACCTGCAAGCCATCTTCTGTCATGGATGTGTGCAAATCCCACTTTCCCAAATCTAAATGTCTTCCTCCTTCCCTTTCTCATGTTCTGAATGTTTCATTTATGCTTCTGCTGGTTTACTTCTCCCTTTAAACATCTCACCCTAAACCTGGGGTGTTCAGGCAAGTTTTTCCTTGGTGTTTTGCGTACATGCTAAGGCTTCAGAGAAGAGGAGGGAATATTTGGTTAGTGCTGTGAAGATTTTACCTTTTTTACTAAAAAGAATCTCACAATGTATGTGGAAAAATGCATGAGGAAAAGCAAGAAGTAGAGTTAAAACTTGCTAGAGCGCACCAAATACGTTGCTCTATAGAAATTAAATATGCTGTGCCAGAGCCAATAACTTTTATAGATTTTTCTCTACCTGTAATGAAGGAAAAACATAAATGACTATCATAAAAAGTAAACATTAGAGATAGAAAATCCCTTTTACAGCATTCAGTCCGTCTTTCTGCCAATAACAACTTGTTCCCTGTAGTATATTTTTCTCGTGATTCCTCCAGTCTAGTGTTAAACATTTCAAGTGATGGGCCTTTCTGTTCCCCTGAGAGATGGGCTGAAAGCTTAGTGCAATTCAATGTCAGGAAGTTTTTCTTGGCAACTTTAATTTTCTCTATCCATATTTCTTCCTGTTGGTCTTGGGATATCCCTATAATGACTTACGTTCCTTTACATTTTCATACCAGTGCTGTTTTGGAGGTATCTGTATCATGATTCTGTATCGCCATTTCATAACTCTGCAGCAAAAATTCCAACTGCACACTTATTTTTTATTCTTGGCTTACAGTTTAGTTTATAGGTAAAGTTTCCTTAATGTTTGCATCCTATTTACAGCAAGAGAGCTTATTGTATCGCCAGACTCAATATCACTGTTTTATTTTAACGGGTAACCAAATCATGAGACCCTGACATCTGCTATTTTTGGTAAGGGGCCAGCACTAGTTTCAGAAACGGGAAAGTGCTTCCAAAGAGAAAAATTACAAGCAGACAGAGAAAAAACAATGGAGAGCAAAACTGTCCAACAAGTAAGCGAGGTCTAAAAACAAAGGGGAGAGGTTTTTCAGAAGAAAGCAGATGAGTGAAGGCCTCTGATACAGAAGTGAGCAATTTACCTGAAGATCAAGAGCATTTTATAGTCAAGGAGAAATGGAAATTTGCCTGAATCATCAGCACAAATACACGGACCCGTTCTGAAAGAGCTGTATCATGCCTAGCGTGCACTCACCCACAGAGGAGATCAGAGAGGCGACCAGCACTCCTGCTCTTCGGGTAATGGATGCGCAGATGTACACCTGCTTACGAGTTGGGATGACAACAAAGAGCTGAGGGCCATTTTGTGGGGCTGAAGAACTTGCTCAAGAGTTAGAGCTTTTCCATGCAACTGCTGGCAGGAAAGGTAGAGGCTTTCTGCCTTGGTCCTTGTGAATACAGACCTGCATCTCCCGGGCATGGCGACGGGGGAAATGCCATCCAGATTGTGACATATCAGAGTGCTTGAAAAATTAAAACTCTATCTGGATTTCAGTATGTCTAATTAACTGTGTGATAAATGCCAGAACATGGATCCTGGAAATTTTGTCTATCTAGTTTCTGTTAACATTTGGAGTGAATTGCATATTTTGCAGGCTATTAATTGTGCTTGCAAAATCATCTCTCCCAGAACATTCGAAACTCCAACAGACATAGTCATTTTCCAAGTAGCACTGAGAAAAGACGTTTACCGTATAGGTTTGACACAAAACGTTTCAGGGCCCAGCCTGCTATCTGAAGACAGACCGGACTCCTCATCTGTTGGGCAATTCAAACACTAGAAGAGGTGGCAGGCAGGCATCTATCAACTAGCATGAGCATAGTTAGTAGCAAAGCACCACAGCTCGTGCCTTTGCTGAATTGGAAGAAAAAAATATTGCTTACTACTCAGGAAGTCAATTCCTTGCCAGGAGGCTGTCTTAGACCTTCTGTATATCATGCAGCTGTACATTTCCCCTGCATCTCTTGTGGTGAGCTCGATTTGAGTAAAGCACAACTTCCTAAAGTCACCCAAGTCACCCAATCTTGACTTGTCTCATTTTCTTTAATATTTAAACCTTTCAGGTACTTTTCAGCCAAACACATGGAACAGGACAACTCCAGAAGAAATGTGAAGACCTCCACTCAGTGGCAATTCAATGATGCTGGAATTGTACGATCTGCCAGTAAAGGACTAAAAAAGAAGTCTGCCTAGTAAGTAGTTACTTGTATCTCTTACAAAAGTGTATTTTATTTATTTTTTAATAAGCAATTAATTTTGTTGGTTAATATGTCTTGTTTAAGAGGCCTCTCAGTGAAATAAAATACCATAGTCACAAAAGGCAGGAGAGGAGGAACATAAATCTGTACAGTGGTTGTTCATTTTCTCATCAGTTATATTTTCAGTTGCCAGAACAAGAGATGCCAAATTATGATGCTTAACTTTTAAGCATATGAAATACTCCTATCTTTTGCTCCTATTAAGGTAAGTAAACTACATTTTAAAAACATCTTCCTCCTTACTTGCGACCAAACTGTTTCTTTCCAGCACTTTAATGTGTAGCATTATGTGGCGTCATGTAAAGGCAGCTTTACAGACAGCTCTGGCTCTGCATCATCAGTGCATCTCCTTCCAGCAAGAAGCTCACATGCAGGCTTATCTTTAGGAATGTGTAGCTGCTACTGGAGCTCAATGGAATTTAAGCTCATGGGGAAACTTCAATGCTTTGCTGAGTGGGAGTACATTTTAGTATATGCTCAAGTATTTTTCTCAAGAGGCTTATCCATGCATAAGGCTTCTTGAAAGGCCCTTCTGAGTTAAAAATACCTGAAGTTCTTTCTAACAAGGATCTATAGCATTCTGCTCAAGGTAATCAAGGCTCACGACATCTTGTATTTCAAAATTCTTATTATAAAAGAATAAAAAGGGTTACATTAGATAAAATAAGCACATGTTAGAGTGAAAGAGAAAAATGGAGAAGGAAAATAGTAGAGCAGAAATGTGTAGGCATCTCTTATTGAACTTCTTTTATAACCTCTCTTAAGCTATACCATATTTAGCTATAAGCTCCTTAAGGTGAGGCTTCATCATTCTGCATGTATACAGGATGCCTAATGTGGTGCATTTTAATATTTAAATCCAAATAATTTTCTGTGGGTGTCACAGAGTTTATTTGCTGTAATACCACTTTGGTATTTATTGAATATCCGAACAATACAATAGACATACAGACAGGCAACTAATGATAATATTTTCCAAAGATCACAAACATTCTTCTGGTGTTTTGGAAGCCACTTCTGAGGCTTCCCAGGTAGTGTACCATTGTAATATAATATTAACACACTACAGGACATGTTTCAGAGGTCCATTAATACATGCTGTATATGTGCAGCCTCATGCCTTGAGCCACTGGAGGCATGTATTAATGGACCATTAAAATGTGCCCAGGAGTGTCTTAATGCTATTACAGTATGGCTCTGCAAATTTTAATTCAACTTTTGTATAAACAATTCTTTTCAAAAATACAATTTTTACTATACTGTGAAATCTCTCCTATTCAGGAAAGAAAGGGCTTTTGTGACATAAGAATAAGAAGACAGCAGGACATGGATATAAATACCATTTTTTCTACCATTTTAATACATTCTCTTTTGATTTTATATTGTTTTATAAATAGCATAGTCCTAAGGCCTGATTCTCATTTTTGCTGACCTACCTTTCCCCTGCTCAGGAAGGGTAAAGGAGTCTTAAAGTGCCATAAATGTAAATCACCACCCCAGACTACTTAGCTTAGTTGCTAATTTCAATAGACATTTCTAGGTTTCTAGGTGAGTAAGACTTTTAAGCAGCTTTGGACTTTTGTTGAAGAAGCAAGAGTAGAAATCCAAGCAATTTGCCAAGTAAGTTTTACTGTATAAAGCTAAATCTAGGGAAGGAAAAACTGGGTCTATCACAGGTGATCAGCCTGTTCATACCCTCAGCAAGAGGTTGTCACTGACCACATCAGTTTCACAGCTAAATCTTGATTTAATTAACTCTGTAAAATAATGTTATCATTCGGTACTGCTATTTTATTACTGTTGGATACCAATAATACAGAAATTGTTATTTTTATTACGCTAGTACAGCAAACAATCATCCATGATTTCATTCTAGATCCTGTGTAAGCACATACTGCAAGCTGTGGAACAAGCCTTATCTTCCCATGTCACCCTCTTGTTAAAAGTTAGGAGCGGCATGAAGAGTTTGGAAGTACTGGAGTCTGGCTAGAGAAGATTTTTCTTTAATGATAATGCTTCGAAAGAAGGCCATAGGCCACCCTTCAAAAAATTTACCATCTGCCCCAAAATAAAATACTGTCTCGGGTCCGTTTAAAAATTGCATTTGAATTTTGTCTTTATTTATCTATTTATTACAGCCCTGTGGAGAAGGACTTAGGGGTATTAGTGGATGAAAACCTGAATATGGGCCAGCAATGTGTGCCCACAGCCCAGAAAGCCAATCGCATCCTGGGCTGCATCAAAAGAAGCGTGGCCAGCAGGTCGAGGGAGGTGATTCTCCCCCTCTACTCCGCTCTCATGAGACCCCACCCGGAGTACTGCATCCAGCTCTGGGGCCCCCAACATAAGAAGGACATGGACCTGTTGGAGCGAGTCCAGAGGAGGGCCACGAAGATGATCAGGGGGGCTGGAACACCTCGCCTATGAAGACAGGCTGAGAGAGTTTGGGTTGTTCAGCCTGGAGAAGAGAAGGCTCCAGGGAGACCTTATTGCAGCCTTATAGTACATACAGGGGGCCTGCAAGAAAGGTGGAGAGGAACCCTTTATCAGGGAGTGTATTGATAGGAAGACGGGTAATGGCTTTAAACTGAAAGAAGGTAGATTTAGGTTGGATATAAGGAAGAAGTTCTTCACTATGAGGGTGGTGAGGCACTGGAACAGGTTGCCCAGAAAGCCTGTGGATGCCCCATCCCTGGAAGTGTTCAAGGCCAGGTTGGATGGGGCTTTGAGCAACCTGGTCTAGTGGAAGGTGTCCCTGCCCATGGCAGGGGGGGTTGGAACTAGATGGTATTTAAGGTCGCTTCCAACCCAAACCATCCTATGATTCTATACTGCGTGGCATTACATGTAGCTGAAGCCAGCAGTCGTTCTGAAATGGAGCATTGCAACACATTGTTCAAAAAAGATTGTAATTAGGTATCAAAGAATTGTTTTTCCATGTTTCTGTCTAAAAAACTATTTAAGGAAATTCTTTGCCTCTTTCTGAATTAGTTTTCTGACAGAAAAAGTTGCAGTGGAGCTCAACATTAGCCTAGCATCGCTTAGGGCTGTGTATTAATCATCATTATCATAATAATAGCATTACACTGTTATTACATAATACTCCTCCTCTGAAGTGTATAAGTACAGTGAGCTGTAATTTGTAAATACCAGTGCTGCTTCAGCTGTGCTTTTCATTCACAGTGCTGCAGGAGGAGCATCAGAATAACGCCAGGTTTAACTGCAGCATCACCACCTCAGAGCATCAGCTTCTCAGCCATAAGTCCTTGCTGCTGATCAGTGCATGGGCAGAAGGTCTGGAAGGATTCGCGGCTGAACCGCTGGTGGGACGTAGTGTGGCTCTGGGACTCTTCTTTTCCTGTCATGTTCGTATGAGAGCTATGGTGCTTGTCAGCCTTGGAGTAGGAAGGTCTGACTGATGGAAATAGTATGATAATCTAGAGCATTATAACAACTGGTTGGATTTGAGAGCTTTTTTTTCTTTTCTTCCTTCCCCATGCTGATTTCAACTGTGGGGAGTTTTTTGAGAACCTTTTCTGAAAGGAGGAAGAAGGGATGAGGGGGCACTTGGTTTGGGGTTTTGGGGGGTATAGAGGGATTTGACTGGATGCAGTGCTAAGTTCCTACGTCTGCAAGTACAAAGAAAGGAAGCTATTATTAATATCCCTCCTTACGAACATAGCCTGTAAAGTCAAAACCCAGTGATCATGATATAGGTCTTATCAAGGCTGATAGTGTCAGTGCTGTCTTGTAGTGTTGTTCAGTAGATATGGCAGTGTTGCTGACTATTGCCTTCCAGGATGAGCTTGTAGCCTTCCTTATAATTAGATTTTCCAGTTGGAAAGAAATCCCTCAAAATTACACGTGTGCTGCAATGAACCATGTCACTTATTTTCTTTGAGGTTGAAATTATATATACATATTATCTCCAAATGACTTAAAATAATGTAATCCAATTAGAGGAAAATATATGGTTTGGACTAGGAACTAGAGACAGTACTACTTAGGCACTTCAGTGTTTAACTTTTAAGCCTGTGGCTGCCAGAATTTAATCTAATTCAGCACTAAACACCTCATCTTCCTCTATAATTTAGGTAAGAGGTCACATGCTCCAAAACCGTTATCCAAAAAGGGAGAGCATACAGGGAGAAATGCAGTAGATCTAATCAGTAAGCAAAGAGCTATCTCTGAATTTATGACACATTTGCTTCAGGGCTCTTCAGGGGTGTGAAGGAAGGACTAGGATGTAATGCTGGACCTGATTATGTGAGGAGAATGGGACTGAGAGAAGGAATTAAAAGCACAGAAGAGCAGGGTAGGGAAAAGGGACAGTCTGTAGGGGAAGAGGCTGAGACAGTCAAGCTTGGGGCAAACATACAGAAGTACGGCTCTATTACTGCATGCTTTCCTCCTCTGCCCACAATGGCCTGGATTTTTACCTTTTATTTTATATTTTTATATGGTTTATATATTATATATCATATATTTATTATATATTGGATTGCATATTTATTGTATAATTTTATAATCTATTATTATTTTGGTCTCATGCATTACTTAAAAGAGGGCCATTACTATTTATAGTCAGGACTCCAAGAGCCATCTGTGATTTATAGCTTATACAACCTTAATTCAGTCCTTACAGCCTGACAAGTAGATACAACTTACATGTGGTTTTACCATAACTAGCACTGTTATGCTGTTTCCGATATATTGAAGCTAGTTAGATTTAGCTTGGGCACTATGCAGTCGAGACAACCATAATTATGAGCTGGGGAGCTGTCTGTCCCCCACACAGGCCATGCTGTGATGGAGCAATGCAACAACCTAGATGACACATCTGAAGTGGTCTGTCTGGTGGGGAAGGTGGCCAAAGGCTGAGTGACTTTTAGGACCTAAGGAGACTGCTGTTCCCTTTCTGAAAGGCAGCTAGCTCACTGGAGTGTTGGCTTTTAAGGTTTTCAGAGTTATACATAAAATAAATGAGAAGAATGTTGTGTATGTATTAATCAGTAAAGTCAGGTCATAATTATTATGATCAGTAAGTAATGGAATTAACAAATATTTGTATAGCACTTCGAAAAAAAAGCAAGAAACATGAAAGTGCTCTGTACAGCTAAGTACTGGGTTTAGTATTACGATAAATGATGCAGGTATGACATCCCTCAGCAAGTGCCAGTTATCCCTAGAAATGTTTCAAAATTACTTTTGTAGGGTTTTTTAAGCACATCAAGAGAGACCTATTATATAGTACAATACAGAAGACACCACCACCCTTATTGATACCATGCTACCAATTCAGTTGGTATTTGACCTACGAGCTATACGGCTTCCTCTAAAAAGGTCCCAGACTAATTGCACCTCAGTTTTGAGATTGAGGCAAGTATTCCAATGATGTATTTTTGACAAAAGTAGTAAGATTTAAGATATGGTATTGTTCAAAATCATGCTTTGTTCTGCGAGCACAATTCAGAAATAGCAGAATTCAGATTCCTGCCCAGAGCTGGCATTGACCAAACACAAATAATTGTCATCTGAATTGTAGTTTTCCAAAAGCAACTTTCCAGCCAAAATGGCTTGGTCCCAGGTTCTGTTTTAATTAAGGCAAGAATGTTAGAAGTTAATTAGCCAGCACTGGTCCTTTTCAAAAATTCTGCAGCTTTTACAGATTTCCAGATGAGAGAGGTGGAAATTTCCAAATGATTGCATTGAAACAGCTTTTTCGACCTAGTTTTGTGTCAGCTTCTGTAATGATAGGGGAAGACAGGGGAAAAAATTGCATTCAAATTCTGATTCCAAAAAGCCACATTAAAAAAGTTTCTAAAATACTGCCCCACGATGTGTTCAGAGATTGATTTGTAATGATAATGATGCATAAAGCAGCTCCTAACTTTGTCTTTCAAAAGCTCTGCCATTCCCTCTTACTGGGAAAACTATGTCATTGGTATAATTTGGAGTCTCTCCCGGCAAGAAGTAGTAGCAGGTACTTCAGACATGGGCATGACAGACGGAAAGGAAGGCTTCCACACCTCAAACAAGATTGCCCTGGACATCACTTTGATGCAAAGTTTCAAAGGAAATCATTTTCTTCAAACTGACTGCTTCAAATAGCATCATACAGCAATATACTTGCTTTAACAGTCGTGAAGAAATCGTTAGTTTACTCATTTGCTGAAAAGGCATGCTATCACATTTTAAACAAGAAGATAATAACAAAAATGATCTCTCTTAAAAAAAAGTGTCTCTAGAAGAGATGTGTGGGAGGAAGTGTAAAACCAGACGGGAGAATATTTAATAAGTTGTCTTGAATATAGCCCTTTTGTTACTGGAATAGCATTAAAAACCAGCAAGGTGTTCCTGGGAAATTCCTTCACTGGCATAGCTTTAACTTACATTAAATGATCTCATGATGGACACCGCCACTTAAGCAGCAAATACTACCAGACACTAGAAGGGACATAAGAAGAGAAAATCAGAGTATAGATGCACAAATGCTGACTACCATCTGGCACAGATGTCATTTACTGCAATTCATGAATCAGGAACCAGTTAAATTTAACAGATTTAGCAGTCTATCTATCCTTGTGCAATGCTAAGTAATGCAATAATTATTCTTGAAAGTTGCAAACTATATGGTTCATTATTTTGTGAACAGAATTCTTGGTAATTTTTTTTAATTAGCATAGGTTTTAGGTTTAGGGTAATATTCTAAATACACAACTTACAGAATCTAACAGCAACATAAACATTTAACAGTAGTAATCTTTCAACTCTAGAATGTAAGTGTTTCAAGGCTGCTTTTTGAAAGAGAGCTATCAGGATTGCTAGCGGAAGAGGTAGCTGCTGAATGGTGGGGTTTTTTCATTCACTGGAATAAAAGTGGAAGTTTTCAGCTTAATTTTTTAGAAAAATACATGTAAATTACTTTTTTCTAAGAAGTGTGGTTATATTGCCAAGTATCTGTGAATTAAGCTTTATATGTGGCATTACGTAGCCAATATATTTTAAAATATATTACATTATATAGCAATTAAAAAAATCCATAATACAATTGCAGATACTCTACTGTGTTTGCATTTTAATTTTTGGAGTAATATTTACATGTTTACAACACTTGGTGATTAAGTTAAGTGCCCTCTGTCCAACATTTCCTTATAAAAGCAAAGCTCTGAACTCATGAACTGTTTATGAGCTGCAAATGAATATAGTGAGGTATCATCATTAATAATGGCAACCAGTTTATTTTGCTTGTATGTTAGGTCATGAAAAACATCATATATTGGTGATAGAAGATATTAATTTTATTAAAGCTTTACCAATTTTCAACCTCAATCTCTTGGACTCTTAAAATTTGATGTTGTAACTGGGAAAAAAAAAAGGTCTTTTCAGAAGTTTGTTTTGGCAGTCTAGGCTAAGAAACAAAATAACAATGTTTTATGCAAAACAGAAAAAGAAATGCTATTTAAACATGAATTCTGGCCTGCTGGTGTGATAATGACAAAAAAGCAGAGAAGTGGGGAAGGACTGGGAGCAAAGGGAAGCACAGCCACCACGCCAGTTATAAGGCCTTTTTAAAACGCGGTTGCTTCTAGAATTATACTGTTAGCATTAACTACTCTGCTAAATGTAATTTCAGAGCAGCTTGGCTATGCTGGGACCAATAATGTTTCAGCAGATGTTAACAGTGAGGGAATTTAAAGATTACAGAGTTTCATGGGTGTAGTAAAGCTGCAGTGGGAACAGAAATATTACCGTAGCTGTTATGTTCTGAGTGCACCACATTTACTGACAAGTAATACATGAGTGATAGTGAGGACCAGGGGAACAGAACTTTATACTTACTGGTCAGCAGCCTATAAATTCCATAAATTAAACAAAGTTTTATGTATTTTTCATTTCTTTTCAGAATGATCCTCTCTAAGGGCCCCTGCTTCATGTTAATTCCATCGACAAAGCGTAGCTCTGTCTTTCAGCATTTTTTCATGAGGGTATTTCCCCACATATGTGCTGCCTTTTCCTCCTCCCACTGCCCTCCACTCAGAAGGTTTTCACAAGCAGGGCTTTCTCCCCAGTGATCCTCCATGGGTCAAGCCTTGATGATGAACCGAAGAGCCGTAGATACCAGCTTCTGTAGCAGAAAGGCCCTTCATAGGAAGACCTTTTTTCCAAAATGGGGCCTGCCATTTTGTGCACGACTTCTGCCCCCACTCTCCAGGCAAGAAAGTAATCATCATGAGTTACTGAGACCGCTAGAGGTTTACAAATTCATGGCGAAGCTGGTGTCTTTTAATTGGCCTTCCTAAAATATTAAAGCCGCAAGCCTGAGATGAACAAGGCAAACTAGAAAGATACAGCACCATGTAACAACATCCAATGCAGCTCTAGCAGTAAATCTAGTGCGGGGGTAAATAAATTGGCCAAACACTATATACAGCTGTCAGATATGAGGTGTGTGTTTGCTCGTGGATCTAGCTATAGAGACAGAGCATGAGCCAAGTGCGTATTGCAGAGACCAAAGCTAAACTTGCAGAAAGCATGAACTGCTGTATCTGGGCTTGATTACTTAAGTAGGGATAAAGTATTAAGTTGAATTAATTTAAAATTTTATGTTTAGTTGATATTTAGCTGGTATTCAGCTTTTTGTGATCATGCTACTCAGCAACAGTATCACTTACCAGTCAGAGAAAAAGTACTCTTTTCAGAGAAATGAAGAAAAGAAACAAAAAGTATGCTATTTTCTATGAAAGAATGAAACAGATTATAGTTTCGAGTGAATGTATCCTGCACTGTTACAGAAAGGAGACCAAGAAAAGGTAATTAATGTAGTCACGTTTTAAAGGCACAGTCTCATGGACTATACAGGGCCTACTGACTTCTTTTCTGCTTTCAGGTTGGGCATTAGGAGGGAAAGGGATGACCTTTTTGTCAACTTTTTCCACCACAGAGTTCACTACAAGATGCCACCAATGTAGAAGTTCCCTTCCCATGATGGTGACTGTGCAGAGCCCCCTGCCAGTGTTGGTCCTGCCCCAGACCTTTCCCTTAGTGAGTCAAATGTGCTTATGAAAGAAAACAATACAGTAGCAGTATGGTACTCCTTAGGATAAAAGATCAGAATACAAGAGACTACATAGTGAAAGCCTTTTTATTTTGATGGCAGTCTTTCACTGTCTATCATAAACTTAGTGAAGCAGGCTTTCTCTATCCAACTCTCCTTTTATTGGGCACAAATCACTGCTGACAGGAAGTTTTATGCCTAAATCCGTTTACTGTCCTTGTTGGTAGTCCTTAAATTAATATTTATAAGCTGAGAGAGGCCTAAAAGGATGCAGCAGTAAAATATCTAAATGCTTCAGTTTGGCTTGAGCTGAATTTTCTCCTTCTTGACCACTGACATTCCTTAATTACTAGTGACCCAGGCATGTATTGTCTCTGCTGCTCCAAGCCTACAAATCACTGCCTTCCACAGTATTGTGGCTGACAAAAGGGGAGGTTCAAAGCAGAGCAGTTTGTATGATATATTGGATGAATAGGTGTGGGTACAGGCTGAAGAGAGAGAAAAAGAAATGCCTTCAGAGAAATGCCTTAAGAGAAGTAACTTAAAGCTGAAAAAAAATGGCTTGGCTATGAGGAAAAAATGAATACTGTTTGAATTGGAAAAAGTAACAGATATTTAGTTGCTATACTTTTAAAAACAGTGGGAAACAAACCAGAGGGCATACTGAGCTCAGAAAAACTCAGTTGGGCATATTCAAATCTTGACTGGATGATACATACGCACACCCTCAGCAAAATGACCATTTTCATTAAATCAATATGAAGGACACTTCTTTTGCATATCAAAAATTGTTGGGCAAGCTGAAATTAGAACAAAGCTCATTAAAAGTAAAATTTTGTTGTATTCAATCTTTTCTTCCTTTTTGTTACTATTTTGATATTTTTTACCTTGACATCTTACTTCTGTCAAAGTAGGTGAAGGGTGTGCAACAGAAGAAAAGCAAATATAATAAAAACCTGATCAGCTGTCGCTACCTTAGTATATAAGCACATAAAAATAATGAGGCTAGCTAGACTGGAAAAAGGTAGAGATAACAAATGGTGGAGTCTTCTTAAAATGTCACTCTAGGAGAAATAAAATCATAAAAGAGAAGAGGGACAGAGGATTCTAACCTGCAAGTGGTCAATCTGCACCCTGGTCCTGATGCAGATTGAGTTTTGGCACATGAATCTTTTTATGATTACATGAGAGGATCCCTAAACAAAAGGTAACAGATAGCTGTCCACGCAAGATGCAATAGACCCAAACCACCATTATCTGTAGACTGTGTGAAATCTTTTTCATAAGGAATGAATGAGACTTTTATCTTCTCCACGTAACAGAGAAACAACTTAATACTGAACCACTGAAAGATGCAAATAAAGATCTTTCTAATCTACTACTCATGTCTTTGTACCCACTAGCTCTCTACCTATAAATAATGTATAAAAGGTGGGTTAATGCATATCCATTTCATTTTGGGAATGAAGCCGTTCATCACCCTATTTTATTTACTCTGCAAAGACTAATTTGGGGACATAAAGGGTATTTTTTTGCTTAAAACCTGTGTTGACTATTTCATATATTTGCAGATTTGATTTATTACGCTTGACCAAACTTTCTTCTACATCCTTGGCTGCTGTACCTCTGAACCAGTGTGCTGGTAAGTCTTCATTGCCTCTCTTCCCAGGAGTGTTATACTTCATGCATGCTACATTCACACACTACAATAGGATGCATTTGATACGTGGGAAGAAGACTGGGAAATAAACCATTAATTCTTTAGCACCTCAAAACTGCTGTTCTTTTGTGTTCAGAAGCCTAAGCTGCCTCAGGTAGTCTTCAAACTTCTTTGTAAACAGTGTTCCTGCCAACTGAGATAGCTAATGAATATAACAAGCCTACTCTCACAATTATAAAACAGGCATGATTATTCGTTCTATTAGAACGATTCAGACTCTCCCTAAATCCTATTCTTCCCAAGCAAGATAAAATTATAAGACTTGTAGAATAAGCCGATCATCTGCTGACAGCAACTAATTCCCATATAAGTCTCTCTGCTCTTGGGTAATCAAGCATCCAAAGTGATTCATTCTAGAGCTTAAAAGGAGGTGGCATTTTGACACCTGGGCCGCTACTCTGAATCTCCAGACACAAAGACACACGTGTGAAACTTGAGGCAGGACATACGTGACAGGATGTGTGCGATATTAGAAAGCAAGACATAAAATGCAGGATGATGCAGGACAACAAATGTAAACTTAATGAGTGCTAATTCTGCTAATTAACTCTTAGCTCATTATTTTTCTACCTTACTCCTCCTCCTCCTCTTTGTAAGGGCACGAATAAGCAGTGATAGGTAAGGTTGAAAAAGCAAAATGTAACATTTCCTTTTGCCCCTTTTTCTTGACTTTTACTTCTTATCCTTTCAAACACATTATGTCACAAGTACAGGGGGTACCCTTTCTGTATGCCAACGGTTCTCTACACCTGCAATGAGCATTTCAGCCTTACTTGAAATGACGTCTCCATTCAGGTGAACCATAGTGAACAGTAATCAGGGCTGCATTTTTTCTTAGGCCTTACAAAAATTATGGCTTTAGCTTCCTTTTGTTTAGATGTTGATTCCTAAGGCAGACCCAGGGACTGTCCAATTCAAGCAACATATTGACGTATTCTGTGCTTTTTCAAATTCTTTAGGGTGATTTGGGTGGCTGGATTTGTTCATGCTTTTTCTTAAAGAGAAAAGCATAACTGGAGTACTAAAGCAGTTTATAAATGTTTGGAGAAAAAAGGTCTAAATGCCTTCATTTTATTCTAGCTGTTCAGCGGATAAGATAGTACTGTTAACGTACTGTGTTTCCTTTTTTCCATCATCAGGACTGAAGGCACTATATTTCTCAATAGTGTGTCAGAAAGGCTGGCCTACCAGCCATGAAATAGCACAGCGGTTACTAATAGCTCCTCCTTATTCTGAACTTTTTTTTTCTATGAGAATATGCCTGTATAGAGCTTTTCCATTCAAACATCACTAAAAAGTCCTAACCTTTTAGTAGTGTTTTTCCTGCAAGTTGGATGAAGATTACACAAGCACACAACCAAGCATTTGTTGAAGGAATCTGTGCCTATGGCTAAGGGATGCTTGCTAAATGGACTGTCATGCTTTCTAAATGCACTTTCCCTAGTGCCCTGACCTAAAACAAAGCCCCATGGCAATAATTTTCCATAGCTGAGAGACCTTTAAATTGAAATGTTTGGAAGTTGCCTTTCCATTGGCTCCAACCCATTGTTCTCAATAGCCCATTTACTGTAACTTCCAGCTGTCCTAATAGGGACAGAATAGTCAGTTCCCTCTTCCATGCTGTGCTAGCAAATGCTTCCCTGTGTCCTGGTGTGCAAGCTTTGCTCCTTTGGGGAAAAATCCTTTAGAAATCAGGTATTTCTGATCTGCACACCAGCATGCTGAACGTCTTAGCCAGGATGTAAATTTTCTATTAAGTTATTTAGGCTAGGAAGGTAACAGCTGTGTCTGGGGTTTGCATTGGGATTCCTGGATGTTGACCCTAATGTGGGAAGTTCGAGAAAGGCTTTTTTCTTTTTGTTTCCTGCTCTTCTCTGCCTCTGCAGGTGGCTTGTCATTGTCTTGCCTTCGTTCTGTTCATTTCCCATTGCTCTTCCTCTGCTTTTCCACTCACTATCCGGAACTGAATAGAAACATCTTTTTGGACTGAATAAAGCCTATTTCTCTCTCATCTCCACACATACCTTTCCTCATTCTTTTACCTCAGAGCCTTAATGCCTCCTCCTCACCACCTACCCCTCCATTTCCCTAGTGAATTTTTTGGCAGGGGAAAAAGGGTAGGGGAACAGGACTTATTCTTATGACCTGAGCTAAGACAAGACAATATGTATTACCAGTTTCACATGTCCTGCCTGAAGCAGACAGAATTGCCTTCAGGTCAGGTAGTTCTTTAGAGAGGGGATGGGATTTAGGTAGTTAGATGCCTTGAAGTCCGATCCTCCATGTCTTCTTTCCCCTGGGCTGAAAAGATGAAATCTTGTGGCACTTAACATAGCAAGGTCTTGGTACCAAGACTGATGCTGTCTTCAGAGTCTGAGGGAATTGCAGCCATCTGTGTTTGGCCAGAGTTACGAAGGGCTGGATAGTAAAGAAGTTAGAAATAAAAGGAAAAGGAAGGATTCTTCAGGCTGCAAGAAGGCTTTGGATGTCCACATCCTCTCCGTTCTCTAACCAAACTCCTCTGAGGGCTAAAACCATAAATAAAGAGCTCTGAGCTGCAACGCGAGACTTCAGCGCGGCCACATCAACAGCTGTAAGTCTGCTCTTGAGCTCTTCTTGCTTACCCTGTAGGGGAAGCACAATTCTGCTTGGATGAGGCAGTAGCATTTGGCAGCAGCACTCTGGCAAAGAGACTTCCAGATGTTTGATGAGAATGACAGCCTCAGAGTGGGAGTGCTTGAGTGTGTGCGTGCATGCCGCTCTTTAAAATTCAAGGCTAGCTTGCAGCATTATCAGGGAGTGAAAATGTCAAAAGAAGACAGTGTTCATAGCAGGCATCGCATTTCAGGCCTTAGGAGAAAAAAATGAGGGAAGAAAACACTGAAGCAATTTAAAAAACTAAAGAAAGGGGTGGGGCAGCAGTAGTTAGAACAGGTCTGGGAAATGTGGAACAGACTGTTATCCCCAGCCCAAACCTATGTGCCATCACTCATCTGGCCTCATTGAGGGGTATTTCAGATCTCTGCCCCATTGCATCTATTCTGTACCCCACACCCTTGCCAGGCCCCGTTTCCAGCTACCCTGCATTCAGGAAAATGGGCTCTATGTTTTTCCCTATGGTGTCTGGCTCTTGCCTCTGACCTCCTGACTTCTTCCCCAGATGTCCTTCACTGCCATGCCACTCCTGCAGTCCCCCCCTCACGCTTCTGCAAGTTTTGCTTTCACATATCCCAGTTTTCTTCTGTCCCTGAGGTTGTGTGTCTTCCTTCTATCCATCACCTGCAAATTCAATGCTGTTTGCCTGCCATTGCACAGCACATAGCTTACGCCATATCCTTTTCTGTCATCTTTTGTCTATTTGGCCTACATAGGTTGCATGTATAACAATATGTTAACCTGATCTTTTTTTCTTTTTCCCATTATCTGGAATGTTATTGTCCTGGTTTCAGCTGGGATAGAGTTAATTGTCTTCCTAGCAGCCAGTACAGTGCTAAGTTTGGAGCTAGGTATGAGAGGAATGTTGATAACGCACTGATGTTTTCAGTTATTGCTCAGTAATGTTTAGTCTAAAGTCAAGGCTTTTCAGCCTTTGATGCCCAGCCAGCAAGAAAGCTGCAGGGGCACAAGAAGCTGGGAGGGAACAGTCAGGGCAGCTGACCCAAAGTGACCAACGGAGTATTCCATACCATATGACGTTTTAGGAACTGCGGCGGGCGCGTTGCGGAGTAGGGATTTCCGGGTTGGTCGGTCGGCGGGTGGTGAGCAGTTGCGTTGGGCATCACTTGTATATTCCAATCCTTTTATTATTATTGTTGTAATCTCATTAGTGTTATCATTATTAGTTTTTTTTCCTGTTCTATTAAACCGTTCTTATCTCAACCCACGAGTTTTACTTCTTTTCCCGATTTACTCCCCCATCCCACTGGGTGTGGGGGGGGGAGTGGGTGAACGGCTGCGTGGTGCTTAGTTGTTGGCCGGGGTTAAACCACGACAGTTATATTAGATTTTCCTGATGTATTGTATATCTGAGTGGGAAAATATATAGATAAGTGAATCTACTAAGCAGCATTATCATTTCCCAAACACTTCTTTTTTTCCAAGTTTGAGAGCTAATCATGTTTTTAAGCGTCTCAGCTGTTGTCATTTCCATACTGGTCTATTTCCTTCTGATGAAAGCTTCTTATGAAAATCATATACTGAAGGCATGAGGACTTACTGGTAAAAAAGTAAAAATATTTCTGCATTCCCATTCGGTCATGCTCCCTTCCACATGGAGTTCCTGCTTTCCAAAATATCTCATGCATGTTTCTTATTGCATTGGTGATTTTTGCAGGTGAATCTATTTTAAATATAAGCTTTACTATCCCTGCAGAAAGGCAAACCTTTTGCTTCATGCATAAATATATTACAATCTTTTTTCTTCCATTTGAATTTAAATCTCCTGTAATATGACCCAGATATCCCTTTGCAAAGAGAAGAATCTTGGTTCGGTTTTGTTTGGAGAGAGATTTCAGGTGGATCTGGCAGTGTTGGGCAAGGCATCTAAGGGTCACAGTGGCTGAGTGCACCAATTGCACCTTCCTGCCTCTGTGAGCCATGCTGAAACACAGGTTTTGACAAAGTACTTGTACATTATTCTGATAACCACTGCCCTTCTCATAAAGTATTCCTACCGCTCTGCTGAGGGTAAGGAAGCTCACGGCTCAGTGCACTGCTTTTATTCCAAAGCCTCTGTCATCTTCCCTAAATAAACACAAGGGACCGATGCTTTCCCTGGTGTAACACCACTGACCTCTCTGAAATTACACCAGGGATGAATTTGATCAGGTTTGTCATCAAATCCATTTTGTACCAGCAGGAGCACAGATAAACGAGGCGAGCCATCCCGCAAGTCCCATCCAGGGCTTTTCAGTTGCCCCTGCTATTACCCCAGGCTCCTTCCTCACCTTAGGCTGAAGGGAATGATAAGGTCCAACTTGTCAGGACTTATTACTTATTCACAAAACTATCACACCTTTGACACATCTGTCAGTTTTTATACAAAAAACGAATGAGCAAGGATGCTGAAGTTTCCTTTCAGCACACTGGAGGGCAGTCCTTTTTACCACACCCTTAAGGCTTTCATGTCAGGGCTTAGTTGCAATGACAGAGCAGTGTGAGAGAGCTATCATTTTGTCTGGCCATACTATGCTTTCCTCTGGACGGATTATACTTGCCCTCTGGTATTTAAGAGAATTCAGCTTTCATCCTTTACATAAAATATATATAAATAAATAAATGTAGAATGTAATTGTTATAAATATACAACATCAAACATCCAATTTATGTTAGAGTTATGGATCAGATGAAGATATTTCCGCTTTTTTTCAACACTTCCTAAAATAAATTTGGCATGTTGCCACATCATAGAGCTCAGTCTTTTGCAAGAGCAAACAGCAATTTTTTTGTAAAAATATGAAATCAAGAAAGGCAAAGCACAGAATAGAGCAGTACATTTTCTAATGAGTTTGTGGTCAGATCTGTAATTTAAACTTGACAGTAGAATCACAGAATTCAGATTAAGAGTGAAGCCACCGGGGATCTTAGGAAACATTATGTTCAAGACAGTGTATGGCTAATGGTTACAAAATACAAAGGATATGGATAAGCATGGCTGATTTATGAAAATTCTGTCTGGATACCAAATGTATTTTTTCCAGCATTTGGGCTTTGGTTGCATTTAAAATGAAAAGAAAGGCTGCTTATTAATTTTGCATGAGCTTTTTTGGCTATCTTATTCGGGGCAAAGTTCCAAGTGATTTGCTGTATCCTGCTCTACACACAGTCATTACATAGCCTGAACTTCAAAACTGGTTCTAAGTTTCCAATGGTTTGATAATCCTGTTTTCACAGTCCCCATTTTCTAAAAATCACCATAACTAGGAACAATGCCTTATAATGCTTTCAATCATTAATATCCCCACAGAAGAGAAAGAAAAGGACACATGTATGAGAAAGTTCTTCAGTGCCAGCATGTGCACCATTGTGATCTGAGCTTTTCTTCAGAATTCATAATGCATTCAAAACCTGAACTTCATAGGCTAAACTTCCATGATATGTTCCCACACTGGCAGTGAGCTATATTTGTGAGCATATTTGGCTTATCTATATTGCAGTTCTCAAGAGTTTGGTGACTTTTTTTATAACAGTAGATGTCTAAAAAGGGCAGGTATTAGATAATAGTATTTTCCCTTTGCTTTTAAATGTTATGAAAAGAAATGCCTACTAGAATTGTACACAGTTTGGAGCCACCTTTTGTAAAGATATAAGGCTTATTCAATCACACAGTTTGCATGTTTGTGTATATGCATGTGTGTATTTTAACCTAATTGGGTTTTAATTTATTTGATCTTTTCAGACAAATATGACAGAACAGAAATCTTTAAGATTACAAAAAGATCCTCTACTTTTTGTGGAAGGATGGGTGGAGGAGGATGGTGAAGAAGAGACACCCGATAAGGGCTCTGCGTAACGACAAGACTGCAGAGTGAGTTCATGCATTATTAACCGTAAAGAATCCACACAGTATATATATCTATATATTTCTCAGAGAGTGTGAGAGATGGACCATATGTGCCCCACCCATGGGAAAAGCTTCAACTGTCGTTCACAATTAATTATGAGACACAAAGCAGTAGGAAATGGAGCTTCATTAGCTCTGTTCTTGCAAAACTACTTATTTATGTTTTTATTTTCCTTCCACGGCACTTCTGAACATAGATAATATGACACCTGAATGTACCTCTGGACTTCTTTATAGAGTCATTTTGCTACCACTTTTCAATCCGTGGTAAAAAAGAATGAGCACATATGTTAAATAACATAAATTGAGTAGAGTTATGCTTCCTTGTGCACCTATTACTCTCTTAGTCCATATCATCTCTTTAGTAGTAGTAGTGGTAATAATAATAATAACTTAAAAACCCATAGACTCTTCTCAGTGATGTAAGAGGAAGTCAAGTTGTTCCAAATATTAAAGCTGGCAAAAGCTGATTCAGGAAAGATAAAGTGGACTGACCCAGCAGACAGCAGTTCTCAATGTGTATCTGTGCGTTACCGCTTAAACATGATTCTCATCGTCATCCTTAACATCAGTGCAATTGAACTGCCTCCCTGACTCTCACTGGTGCATGGGTGTGGATATGGAGGGGGGAAAGGGTGGCAGTTGCAATAGGAACATCTTCAAATGAACCAGAAATGTCATGTGAAACAGCCCCTTTTCCCTGCTTTGTGTTCTACCTTCATTTCCAACTTGTTGGAGAGATGAATGAAGGCAGTACACAGACAGAATAACAAAATGACCATAAAACAATTACATCATCGAAACTAATGTCATATTCTATGTCCTAATTTCTTAAAATGTGGTGGTCCAGAAATGACGCTTTAGTTCCTCCCTCAAAGTATCCTGACTGCAGCTAAAGTCAGATCAACTTTGAAACAGCTAAAGCCTTGTTACTGTGCTTCTGTTGCCGAAAAGTCTCCCCACTGCACTGGCTGTCCCATTCTGACGCACCCCAGTTCATGTATTACTGCAACGGGTTCAGAGCGTGGTCCTGACTGAGCACCCGGCCTGGCTCCCGCTGACGGCGGTGGCAGGACTCCCCTTGACTTCGACTACAGATGGACCTGAAGAGGAACGTGAACGAGCAGACATATCCTGGGTGTTTCAGAAATGTATTGACTCTCAGGCATCAGTTTTGCCCAAAGCAGAATGAAGTTAAACAATGGTGGAATAATGATCTTTGTTTTGAAAAGGCAGCAGTGATGGGGAAGGTAAAAGAGGAGCACTCCTTCTAATTATATTACAGACACCAGGATGCGGAAGTGTGTGATGAGGCCCCGCTACAGCAAAGCAGCTAAGCACAGGCTTAAAATTAAGCACTTATTTAAGGGTTTTGCTGAATAAGGATGAGATCATTCACATACTTAAAGTTAAATGCATGCTTAAGTGCTTTGCTGAATCTGGGCCCAGATACATAAACCATTAAACAGTCACTTTAAGAAAATGGTGGAAAGCTGTTATGCAGTTTCTAGACCTTTTAAGTCATATCTCCTACATTTCCCACTATCTCTTTCTTATTAGCTCAAAAAGGAGGTTTTTAAAGCTCCAGTTCACCAAAAACGATAATGTTCATTGCTACCCGATTGTAATTCAAATTGCTCTGTGCAGCCCCAAGCATGTGTTCAAACATATAATCAAGCAAACAGGAGACTTGAATCTTGCTCTTGCCAGTTGGAATACTGTTGGTCACAGATGCTATGCTTTTTTTTTTTTTTTTTTTAGCATAAATGAAGAGGGGTAGAGAGGTTGATAAAAGCTGGCCTTTGCTGTCCATTTTTGGTGCTCTGTTCCTGTGGCTTGGGTTATTTGGGTACATGTTGCTTTGTGTCTGTGAGGGCTCTTTTTTTTTGCGCTCTCTCTCTCTCTCTCCCCTGGTCAGAGAAGCAGTACTCATCACCTGGAGTGAAGGCTGACAGGAATGAACATAGGCAGGAAGCAGCGTGACACACACATTGTCATGCATGACTGACCAGCAGCTATCAACAGCAATTAAACATTGAGAGCACTGGATCCTTTTGGACAGGTTCAAGTTTCCTGGCACTGCCGTGATTAGATGTTTTGCACTGTTTCCCTGTAGTCAGTATGTGACACATTCCCTTTTGCTTGCTCTTTTCTGATATTTATTTTTGCACTGTCCTGGTGTTAGCATCTTCTCATGGAAAATTAATCACTTACAAATCTCCTTCAAAATGATCCCCTTTTTAAGGCAGGTTAAAGAGCAAACAGATATTTTTAAATTAGCTATTTTTTTTAAATACAAAATTCTCCCCTTTCAGTCAAATATTATAGCGTTTAAGCATTTTTTAATAACCACAGGTGTGTATGAGATCCAATGAGGGAAAACTCTGTGAATGGCAGAAGCTAGTGAAGAACAACACGGGCCTTTGGGTTTACCCAGCCGACTGCAATTTTATTGTAATTTAAGACGACAAAACAAACCGCCCTTAAAGGCAAGACTGCAGTGAAGAGCGGCTGTAGTTGCGCTGGGCTGTCGCTTGCCCTCATTTCAGGGCTGAGATCCAGAGCAGCCCAACTGCCCGGCGTTTAACGAAGGCCGAGACTTCCAGGGCAAGGTCTGTAGCTTGGCACGAAGTGCTGCGCAGAGCAACGCCAGGCTATGGCATTGGAGGCTGCGGCGAAAGACCTTTTGGCACGCAACAAGGTCTCGTGCCTAATTGAGTAATCACAGGGTTTGAGGCCAGAAAGGCTCATTAAGGCTCGATTCTGCCCTCATGGATTGTCATCCTCTCCATTCCCCCAGACTGAGTCCAGCAGCTTACGTGTGATCAATTAATTGCTCCTGTTAATTTGTGGTCTCTGCAAGGACCTGGGAGGTCCGCTAATAAGCTGCAAGAAGCTGCTGGACTTCTGCGTAGGAAACCTTCCTGCCTACGTCCTTTCCGCCTTTCACCTTCCATGTGCAAGACAAGGCTCCAAACGTGGTTTCAACCAGGGGAAGCAATGAAGTAATCAAAACTAATGGGATTTCAGCAGTCCACAAGGAGTAATGTGAGAGGGCAGTGTAATTTTAAATGGGCTGTGCTCTGCTGTGCAATAACCAGCCCAGCCAGGGGAGCCAGCGAATGCATCAGACTTTCTCCCTAACTGTTAATTCCCTCTTGCACAGTTAATGAGGGTTGCTCCAGCCACGCATCTGTTTCAACTTTATGTTCTTGCAATAGCATTTAGAGGCCAGAGCAACCCTGGGGTTTTGATACTACTACCTTTCACTGGTAATACAACTCTTCAAGAGCTTTTTCTATCAGATAGATGGCTGGGATCGTGGGGGCAGCAATAAGAACTGCTATAAGAACTGGTTCTGAATTTGTTATTCTCAATGGTCATTCTAGATTGCCATATTTGTTATAATAATTCCACTGTTTTGTGAAGCGTAGTGTATTGATAACACTAAATAAGCCTCAGAAGAACTGTGTGAAGCAGAAAATGTAATTATTATTTCTGTAATGCAGATACAGAAACAAAGGCACAAGGTCATACAGTAAATCAGAAATGTAAATATGTCAGAACCTCAGCCACATCTCATTTCTGCATGGTGTGGGTGTATTCAGGAAAAAATAGCTTACTTGATTCTATCTTTTTGCAGTTTTTCAAAGACCTTCTACCTTTTTCCTTGTAGTCTTCCAGAATGTCCTGATAGATCATCATAGGCACTTCTACAGATGCTAAGGAAAGAGCATCAGATGGCCACAAAGCGATGCTTGAATTTCTGTTACAAAAGCAGATTACAATCAAATGGACTGGGCATCTAAGCCTGGAATGTCTTCTTTACCTGTGAATCAATCACATTTTGGACCTTCTGCTGATGACTTGGAAAAATAACTGTGGCATGAACAATGACTCTGGATTTCCAGCCTAGGGGAGCCATTGGATAGCTTCATAGACAGTTGTCCCAATGTAAATGAAGATGAGCATGAAAACAGCATGAAAAATAGAACAGGCACTGGAGAAACAGCAGTTATTTCATTAACTAACTTGAGCACTAACTTCTTCAGCGCTATTAGTAAACCTATGAGGTCACAGCCAAGATGCATCAGAACGTTTTGCTCTAAGAATTGAAGCAAAGACATATAAGAACACAGCAAACCAGAAGGTTAAAAAGTAGTACTGCATAAGTCAACTGCGAGTTGCTGACATCAATAAAATATTGTCCTTTATTATAGTCATTAGGGAACCTTTTAACAATGATTAAAATTTCTTAATACTGCAGTAAAATTTTTAGCTGTTGCCTGGAAAAAAGAAGGTACTCTGAACTATATGGCATGCAAATATTTCAACCAAACGCTGTCATATGATGGAGGTATTAACAAGTACTTCTTAGAGCTGATGGTCTGGTTTTGGAACCAGCTCAGGAAAATAAAATAATATATATATGTATATATACTATATTTAATACAAGAACATTGAGGGGTTTTCTGGCAACTAAATAGGGATAAGTGATTTAAGCTCTTTACAAGTGGAGCTGAAACATAGTAATTATGATGTTCTGCTATGTACTGACTGGGCTTCGGGGTTTGCTTCACCTCCTAGTGTCTTCCTTTTTTCTTCTGCATTCTGTTTGCCGAATGTGAAACCATGAAATTAAACTGAGCAGTTTCACCATCTACAGAAAGCATATGGTGATAGCACTAAACAGATTAATAGTATAGGAACATGGTTATTGATCAGAAATGTCTTGGCAAAGCAGTGTTTCAGGTGGATAGAAGGATTTTTTTTTTTAATTAATTTTTGGAAATAGAAGAATCTGATATTCAGTTCTACCTATATGATGTTTGCACATCAAGAGCAGGCTCTCCAATGGCACACAAAGCCAAAGATTTTTCTTTAAACACCGTAATGGCAGCAGCGTTTCTCTACTTTGACAGAAGTATGACAGCTTGGCACAGGATGTGTGAGACTAACCATATGATTCCTATGATTCAAAAAGACAGGGAGTTTAGAGGAGCTTCCTACCTCCTCTGTGTGCAGCAAACAGTACATCGTTACAATAAAACTGGGTCATATTCTGATGTATTTGAAATTACAACTGGTAGGAGAAGGAAAGGGGAAGCACGCCATGCCTAACTGCACCAGCAAGGAGGGTTAAGGCAAACAGAGCATAAAGTTCTTAAGCAGCATGTTGGCTGGGGAGAGGAGTAATGACTTGAGTCTGGTAACATCCTCTGAGACCTTTAACAGCCTTAAATATTCAGGTTGCACATCATGGGAAAGAGAGCACTTTTGGAGCTGCGGTGCCCCACAGAACTGAGTGAGAGGACTGATGAGAAGGAAGGCTGAGCAGCGGCTGCAGAGTTGTCAGCCGGTAATTTCTTACCTACGAGTACAGAGAATCTTTGCTCATTGCTTACAAAGCAGTATACATCTTTAATTGCAGACCGGTCTGGTCCAGACACTCTCAAACTTGGAGTATCTGTTTAAACATCAACAAAAAGCCAGTTTCTGATCTTACTTTTAACCTTATGTGGAACCCAGTAAATCTAAAGCAGTTAGTGAAAATGGTATCAAATACAATCCTTCTCTCGTATCAAACCATTTTTATTGAAATGCACAATCTACACATTTTCTTAGTTCTGAAAAATCTTTGTGCTTATTCAGATCTGCAGTAAAAATGGTGTCATCTGAGGAACAAATTCTCATGGCATCCTCAAAGCGATAGGTGAGACCCAAGAATTATTTTTTCTTTTCTCTTTGCCATAAATGTTTGAAGTTCGGTGATGGATCCAGTCCTAAACTGATATACTTGTTTTCAATCGCTTTTATCCAGTACCTGATCTTTGTTGACCTTCTGGGCCAGTCAGAAGTTTCAAAATTCAAGGTTCAGGTTGTATCTGCAACAAAGCTGGGTGCAAGGTGGCCCAGCAGAGCGAGCCATTTAAATAGGTGCAGGAAGACCAGAGCTCTACTACAGATCAGAGCACTGGACAGGGACTTACTGATCTTGAAGTAAGCATATGGCTTTAAAAAGTACTATGTCCAACTAGGTCCATGTATCGGCACTGTCCTGGGAGGTCAACCTGCCCTTTGCACCATTCTGTGAGTGGGTGTTACAGTAAAATGGCAATGGGGTTTTCAGAGGAAACTTCCTCACTTGGCTTTCTCACAGTTATGACCACCTTATAGCTGTGATTTTCTTTAATAACAAGGAAAGTCACTGTGAAAATTTCTAGGAGACAAATACTTTAAACCCTTCCAGAATATCAGTTGCAAAATTTCAGAAAAGCAAATAGAGTTGAAGTATCTATTAGCCTATTTCTTATAGTTTTAATTCTGTCTTTATCCTCATGCCACATTTCACCCTGAAAAATACTCAACCAACTTGACAACATGGAACATTGCAGGATGCAATGCTCAAATGAGGAAAAAGAAAATTGCTAACCATAGGCAGAAAAAAAAAAAGAAATTTAGTTTAGGTCAGGGTTAGTGATTAACAGTGTTTCATCTGTATCTCCCACTCTCCAATACCCTCCATTTGCTACTTGTTGCCACCAGTTGATGCTTGCCCTGTCCCTACTCCTGCCATCATCAGGTATGTTATAGACTGTTACAAATCTCAGGAACACGGATAAGATTATTTTGCTTCACTATTTGCACAATGCACATAACTGAGCACGGCAGTGGGGTGGTGGTGGGGACTAAGATCTCTTTTAGCTCCAAGGGCAGCCTTTTCAGTGTGTGTACTGTTACTACCTAGTTTAATTAACATCTGTGCCAATCAGGGCAGCTGCCTATAACATAGAGAAGGTTAGCTGAACGTTCAAGAAGATGAATGAGACAAGGGGTTGCCAAGGGGATGGTATGTCAGACACATGCCGTGGCTGCAGCATACATACACATTCCCATTAGCTGTACTGCTCTTAAGTCTGGGGGCAGAGTTAAGGCTTTAAGACAGGGATGACACATACTTTAACTTCACATTTTTTGTCTTTCAAAATGTAAATACAGAGGTATTGGATATTCTGAAAGGGTATGCGACTCCATCAGTCAACTTCAACCCTATATGAATAGAGCATTAAATCAGCTAATAGAAATGATTAAACATTTGACATCTGAGAAAGATTTTGAGGGTATGTATGGTATTCCCTCCAGGAGCTCTAGGAATAGTAGAGCTACCTAAGTTCAAATGCCAGTGTCTACAAAATAGAAGATTTAGAATATCTTGCAAATTAGGATTTTTCATTCCAACTGTATGCATCGCATCCCATGGTCTCATGAACCAACTGGTGCTATAATAATGTGGAAGAGTCTGAGCTTATGTGCCTTACTAAAGCAGAGTGCTCTTCCCAAACCTTAACAACCCTCAATATTGTTTTCGGATTTTCAATTCTTTTTATCTGTTTAAAAAAAAAATTATTGGGAAAACAAGCTACACTGACATCATCCTATTTGGACATATTAGCTTCAGAACGATTGTAGTAAAATCTTTATGCCCCAGCACCCTAACAGCATTGTAATGCAATAGTCATAGGGTCTAGACATACAGTGGAATGGTTTTGCCATCGCAATCTTGCATCCAAATAGCCTCATAAGACAATCCCTGTAGACATGCAATGAAATCCTTTCCTCCTAGTGACAGCATCACAAACCCTAATTATTAGGCATTACTCTTTCTTTGACATTGACATGAAATCTGTACTACAAAATGCAGATCTCATGCAAGTTTACATTGCATTAGCACGCTCTTTAGAATTAGTATTTACCTACATACTAATTATTCTTCAGTTATACTGAAGCTATATAAATGTCTTGGCTTTTCAATGTTTTCCTTGCCTGAGTACATTACATTGGTTTTGTACGGAAGGAAGCCTGTTCATCTAGATTTGAATAGGGAAAAGTTAGCAGTGGTCTTTAAAGTATTCAAGCAAATGGTTCTACAATAGAAAATAGAGAGTTTCTCGTTTTTTTTTTTTTTTCTTTTTTTTTTTCAGAAACCTAAAGTGTTCACAAAGCAAGTAATCTCAGCTTTACTTACAGCAGTATTTGCATTCTATTTTTCTCCATGCCCTTTCAAAAATAATTCCTTTACAAGATACTGGTCAACAGTAAGATAAGAGCTACTGTAAGCTTCTCTAAAGCTTTTTCTGAAGTGATGAAGGAAATTAACTCCCACTTTCACTTACACATCTACAGCAAAGTTGCATTTGCAATAAGTTTTAAAGGTTTTTTTTTTTTAATATATTTCTAATTTCCTCTCGGCATTTATCGGAGAGCGGATGATTCGTCTTGGAAGCAAAAGCAGAGAGGGGATTACTACGCTTAGCTCTACTATTGATTTTCAGCATAGTCATTTTGCTTCAGCTAAGACTGGGTACCTCTGTGATGAGCAACTCAGGCCTCTGAGGAAACAGGGGATGTACACCGAGGTGCTCATATAGAGATGGGCAAAGACAGACATTTGTTCTTTTACAGCAGATGTAGAGTCTAAGGGAATGCTGTTTCTAAGCATGAAAGCTGAGGGAAATCTGTCATGGCCCTGAACAAAACAAGAGCTAAGAGCCTGCCTTCTTTGGTCCTCTCATCTCCTTTTTTGTGTGCTCTTATCCAAAAAGGGAGTGAAGTTGTGAACCACCCTAGTTGCACAGGACAAGCCGAAGAAGTGGAGAAAACCTATTCTCCAGTGAGCCTCCAAGGGGAGCTTGTTTTGTACATTGGAGAAGACTGGGGAGAAAAGATTCAACATAAGGGGAAAGTACTAAGCCCCCTTAGCGCATGCAAAAGAACTAACCTTGTCCTAGTGATGGCTCTAGTAGGTATTAGGTGGAGATAGTGGACATCACCCTGGCTCCCCCGTAAAACCTGGGCAAGGCTTTAAAACATCCCTGCAGATGTTTCTTTAATACCTGGAGAATGCTGGTGCCCAGCAGTGCAGCTCCTTGCTGCCACACGTCCCGTGGGGGCAACATGAGGAAACCTTGCTCTAATGCAAGATTTTGCATTTCTGTAGACTTCCATCCACTTATCTCAAAGTGATTCTCACACATGGTCTGCATGGTGGTAAGCTGTAGGCAACGGAGACAGTCCAAAAGAAGTTTTACTGACATCTGGACTACCTTTTATTGGGCCATGTCATCGAAAGTTATGCCACCAGCTGATCTAGGTTTAGAACACCTGTTTTTTTCTTGTAGTGAGAGGGCTGACACTGATGAAAAATCAAGACAAAAGGCAAGCCTGCTTTAACTCCTGAAAGAGAGTGTGGGTATACCACAAGGTCCCCTACATACTTGACCATCGTTGTTGATTTCACTTGCAAGGTGCTACTCCAGCAGTGCTGAGTAAGCAGTACAAACCCTCTAATAAAATGTCCTAATAAAGAAAAGTCCCAGTGAGTGGCAGGTGTTTATGCTGAAATGGGAGTATTGGTCACATGGGAGTATACGGTTGAAACAGGGAAGTTGGCAGATGAAGATAAAAGAGGCTCTGCCACCGCTTTCGTGGTGAAAATGGCATGTTTTTCTTAGAATAAAGCTATGCTGAAGGTTTTGCATTTGAATATTTTTACCCATGCAGGGAAGAAAAAGTCTTTTCACTAAAGAGTTCCAATGTGTTTTAAAAATGCTTTGGTGCCTTACTCTAAATTTAATGATGCGAGTACATTTGCAGTGGACTCATTTGGGGTGCATGCATGCATACTTTGAGGATAATGAAGTCGTCGGCAGTTGCTTGGCATTATTGGATAACTAAATAGCTACTACCGCGTTGTGAAGAAGTTAAAACAGCCTGGGGCAGCCCTATTTTATGCATCTGAGTTTTCCCAAACTAATTCTGCATTCATGAACTGTTGTTATTTGTATCTGGAAGGATGAAGCTTCTAAATCTTTTTTACTCTCTTCTCAGCCTCTTTGGAAAATTTCCCCATTCCCCTGTTCAAACGAATAAAGTGGGAATTACTCTCCACATGAAGAGGCAGAGAGGGGTTGCTGTACACACAAACACAAAAAGTCTCTCAAAGGGCAGGTCGCTTTTCAATCTGTCTTATGGTATAAGCACTTTTCAGATGAATCATTATTAAAATACAGCATCTCCTGTATCGGAGCAACTCAGTTGTTTAATTCACTAATGTATCCACTTGATGTCACTGTCACTGCCCAGTAAAATTGTTAATGTCAAAGGGCTTTCTGGTCAGAAAGATTTTGCGCCAAGAAGTGACTGAGCTGCAGAGAGTCAGTTGCCTTTTGGACCCTTCCAGGTAGCTCTGTCCCTGTGATGGTCCGTTCTGTTGATGTGGACACTTCTGCTTCCTGATCCTCTTTATTCATGTCTTGCATCTCCCCAAGAGACAAACACTCATTTTTCAAGGTTGTATTCTCCTGCATAGAAACATTGTATCATTTTATTTTTCTTGTAAGTAAAGAAAAACCTTGTAGCATTACCTTAATTAGTTGTTGTTACTCATTTCTTCTTAAGGATAATGCCAATTTTTGAGAAGTCAGTGAATGGCATTTATTTATTGAAATGTTGCATGATCTCTTGGTACTCCTCTTACTACCATTAGACATCTTAACTTTAGGATGAGAGATTTACATTTTGCAGTTCTCCTCTCTTACTTATTCCAGCCTTTTTCTCCTCCCACCATCACCCAAAATTTTGTTCAAACCTTAAGGAAGTGAAGAGGTGATGTCCATCCATTCCCCTATATATTTCTTTTCATAATGAAAATAGAATAGAATAGATGTTTCAAAAACCAGATAAAACCTAATTTTTAGTTATTTTTGCATCCCTCTCTCCTAGATTTATCAGTCTGAGATATCACTGGGGGTTGGGGGGAGCACTTAACTACTTTAAACTGGGATTTAGGCAATCATCCACAGCAAAACACAGCCATTGCATGTGAACTGTTCCTTGCTGAAGCCCGTTGGTCAGGATCAAGTTCTCTGGGGACAGCTGTATCCTGCTTTAACAGGCCTTGAGCCCTTCCCTGTCGTCGTCTTGCTGTCCGGGTAAGAAACACTTTCTGTCAGTCTATAGCTCTCCTTTCAGTGCCAGAGTAAAGATCCAACCTGACAAAGCGGTGCAATATGCTCTTCTGTGCTCCTTGCTTGGGTTGTCAGCATCTTAGCTCCCCTCCTGCCCCCTCGCTAATGCTGCTCTGCTGGAGCCCTTCGAAGGACTGGAAAGCTGAAAAATTGGCATGTGGCTCTGCATATTTGTACACGGGACTTCATTATTTGTGTGCACATAGGTATTATTGTGGGGGCTGGAAAAGAAGATTGTAAGCGTTTCATGGAAACACGCGCTCAGAGCCAAATCCTCATTAAAAATTGCCTTAGCATCCAGGCCAGAAGAGAATTGCAGGCGCAAAGATTATTTGTGTATACTGCACTTTCAAGAGGGTTACTGAGATTCATGTTCCTTTCTACAACATCTCAGACAGTCAAGCTTTGCTCTAAGAGGAATAGCCAAGATTTTCCCCTGTGGAGCTACCGCAGCTTTACATCGCCCCAGAAGACCAAAGCGACCTTAAAACTGGTGCAGCAAGAAACAAGAGGATTATAGTATTTTTAGAGACAACTTAGAGACAGCATTCTCAAAATCAAGCACTTCTCTCTGCTGCCAAAATAGGATGCATGGCAATGGTACCACTTGCCCCACTTCATTCTTAGCTCTTGCACTCCTGCCCTCTGGGCTTTTGGTAGATGGTGTTATTTAGAGCCGTCCTTATGCTTGGACTGCAGAGGTCTTGCTTGGCATGCAGCCATACCAGGCTCTGAACATAGTGAGGCGAATGTTTCTGCCCTGAGCTGTGAGCTCAGGCCATAGCAAATGATCAAGATCAAAGGTTTTGTCTTTTTCCTTTTCAAAGCTTTAGGGTTAAATTCTTTCCCGTGCAAGGGCTCCCTTCAATACATTCTTCGGAGCCATTTTAAAGGCATTTCACTCCCGCTGGTGGATAACAGTAATTACCAAGTTGTGCTAAACTAATTTTGGAATAGGCCGTTAGGGAATGGTTGTAGCAGTGCACTACTATACCCAAAATTTACCCCTCATCACATAATATGAATAAGAGAAGGAGCCACATGAAAAGAACTCAGGTCTGGTGTGCCTAGGTGAGTGTTGATTTTTTTTCTCCCTCCAAAATGTTAATTCTTTATGAGTATTTGTGGCCTTATTAGCATCCCTTTGCACTACATGAGCAGCACAAGGAAGCTGGAACTATGGAGACAGTCTGGTTCATTGCCACAAACAGGGAAGCAGATGTACCACTGTCCTCATAGCAATCTGCCTTACTGCCGTGTCAGCTAGTAGCAGCTGCAAAGATGGAAATTTTCCATGTTTCACCCTATTCCTCACTGAGGTGTGAACTTGTACACCCAGCTAAGGCTGTTTAAATGTTGGCAGGAACAGGGGTGGGTTTTATTCCATAACACACACAGAAAGACTTTAATAGAAATAAATATTCTGAATAAGAGAAACAAAAGTTTACAACAGTCAACATTTCAAATGTAGTAAGATATTCAAAGAATTTAAGGTTAGCACTGATTTGTCCTTTGCATTTTTATGGTTTTAATGAACATTTTGTGACCCTTAAAACATTTATGCAGATACGTATGTAGTCTCACTCTCTTCACTGGCATATATCATGCATCCTGGAAGTCTAGTGTCTACAGACTTGTTTGTAGGGCTGAGGATGAAATAGGAGGTGGAATCTGAAACACGGAAAACTTGTTCATGAACTTTATGGGGAAGGATGGGAGAATGAATCAGTTTAAAAATTTTATTCATGTCAGTTGCAAAATTGCAGGAGAATGAAACTTCTTAACACAGAACAAATCAAAAGCCAGCTGTACACAAAGTTCTGTAAAATGTATGCTACATCTAGCTCATCCGTCACAGATTTCTGCATGACCTGGCTCACTATGCTTGGCAGTGTAAAAAATTTGACTTAGAAGTCTGACAAATCTTGCTGCATGGGGAGTGAATTCTTCAGGGCTTCACCTGTTCTGCAAGGCCTGACCCAAATATTAAGGAATAATAGACAGGTTTTCAAAGGCCTGCTTGAGGAGGTGCGTGTTACAATGTTTTCTGAATGCTGTCAACTAATTTTAAGGGTTTGTTGGGGTTTTCTTCTTTCCATTGACAGAATTTCAGAATACCCTGCGAAGAATGCCTCTGCCAACCACAAGGTCTGCCAATAACACTATAACTCCCAGCCTGATCTTTAAGACAAAAGAATTAGTTTAAAATGTTACAAGAATAATGTTTTTATACACATTTGGATAGAAAAGGTTAAGCTGGTTGTTAACACATTTTAACAACACATGGTCTCTGCTGACCCCAGCAGAGTGAATGGCAGCTGTTAAAAGCTGGCCAGAGAGATGGCATATGTTCTTCTACACCTATGGGAAAAATTTCTTCACCGAAAAGGTTGCCAAGCCTTGAAACAAGCTGTCCAGGGAAGAAGTTGAGTCACCATCCCTGGAGGTATTTAAAAGACATGTAGATGTGGCATTTACAGACATGGTTTACTGGTCGACTTGGCAGTGCTAGGTCTATGGTTGGACATGATGCTCTCAAAGGTCTCTTCCAACCTAAATGATTCTATGATTGTATTCAACTGACACTGAGCAGCAACATCCACAAATAATGCTAGCTAGTCTTGTCTCCTCTAAGTTTATCTCAGACTTCCTTGATGCTGTGTAACCACCAAAGGTTTCCTGTGGTCTCCAACACTCCCACATCTGACTACCCTCCAAGGACTCATAAAATCACCTTTCAAAATCTGAAGGGAGAGTAGCTAGAATAGTTTTGGTTTGGGTTTTCCCCTCCTGCTTTTGTGTGAGAAATGAGCTGAAAGGGACAGTTGGGAGCATGCATAAACATGCTCATGAGGAAGTGATCAGGACTCTTTTTTTATAAAGTGTACAAAAGTTGTGCTCAACCTTATTGACCAGTCTTTCACCAGTCCAGCTCTAAATCCAGATCCTATGCTGGTCAGGAGGTTTATGAAAGCAGCGACTGAGACACCACTTGCTTTCAGCTCAGAGCAGCCTCAGGAGCAGCAGCAGGCCTTCCCAGTGCACAGCCACTTCCATGATTCCCAGAAGAACATATAAAACTGAATCTGTTTCTTATTCTGTGGACAGCAAAGGTTTGTGTGCTCACTTGTGTGCCCTGTCATGCCTTCAGTGTTAGGCATACTACGAGGAGAAGAAGAATTTCTGCTGCGAAGGAGCAGTGGGAAACAAATAACTGTAAGTATCAGCACCTGAGCCAGGCCAGAGAGAGGTCACTCGCATCTTGACGTTTTCCAAATTCTCACGTGTCCTACAGCCTCTGGGACCAGAGAGTGCAGCAATGTAATGCACCATGAAGGGACTGCAAGTTTTTAAGAACTGCTTCAGCAGTACGAGGGAAATGCTCCTTGAGCACTGGGCAGTGCTGCACAAACCACAGCCCTGCTCGCAGGCACTCTCCTGCAAACAAGGCAAAATGAGAGCATGAGAGGAGCTAGCTTGCACTCTACCTCCTACCAGGTGGAAATGATTGAATACTTAGTAGGAATTATATTGATTGCATCATAAGGAGCTGAAGTAATTTATTTACTCCCCACCTGAAGCAAGAGGAGGAGGCATTTCTCAGAGAACAAGTGCCTGGTAGGCAGTGCCCTCCTGGGTTGCTACACAGCCCCTCAGCTGCTCCAGGGAGAGCCTAACCACCTCTCGAGGCCTGGCTGGTGCTCGTAAGCTCTCCCTCGCACAGCACTGCCCTCCTGCAGCAGCTTTTTCCCAGCATGTCTTCCTGGGACAGCTCTTTGCATTTGGCAGAGCCAAGCAGCTGCACCTTCAGCAAGCTGCTTCCCGACCACCTGCTGCATGTTTTGGTGGTCCAGCTGGTGAGCATTCCTATGCTTTCACCCAGTCTGCCTCTCCTTACCCCTGAGGTGATGATATGTTCTCAGAGGGGGCCTCAGATCCATGGCTAATGAAGCAAATTGTTCCTGGAACTATTTCCTGAATATTGGCAGCCTTATTGCTTCACATCTTAAAAACAAACCCAGATTTTTACTCTCACTGAGCACAGAGTTTGTAAACTCAGGACAACTCTTGCGTGTCAAAGATGATGGTGCTATTACTATGTGCCACGATGAGCTTTTCCTAAATCCCCACAGTTTACCAGAGTCCCCTAGTTAGTTTTAAAACCCCTTCTTTTTATCTCCATGTCCTTAACAGAGTATACAGACAGCAGCTAACTCAGCAGTTAACTTTCCAAGCTAACTCCTTTCCCTACCCAGTTCTCAGAAGGCAGGCATGGAGACCTCCCACCCTGCAGCCATTATCTCCATAACAACCAGCATAACCCCACAGCAGAGCCCAGCGGACCTGCTGCTCTGCCCCCAGCCCGCTCCTTATAGGGGGAGGGAGATCACCCTTAAAGTTACTCTCTGCTCATACATTAAATGCAGGACCTGGCCATCTATGCTTTTAGCATATGGTGTGTGTACCAGCTAACTGGTCTGGATGTCAGGTGGCTGTAAATTAGGGTTGTGCCAATGAAATCACTTGAGATTCTTCAACACTGATTGGGAGATCAATGTATAAAAACTTCAACCTGCTTTTCTTTATCCTGACCAGGTGCTGCCTGTTAAATGTAAGTTGGTGGTGTTTAACAAGGAAGGAAAGCTCTTCTGATAAAGTTGGGACGTCCAAGATAGAGCTGCCCTGCTCCAAGCAGGTAAGATTCTAATCAAAGTACTCCACTAGTCTCTTCAGTGTGAGCTATCACACCAAAGATAACCCCTTCTGCCTTGGCTGTCTTAATTGAGTCGTGACAAGCCTTTATTTTGACACGATTATTAAGGTAAGCAGAATGGCTGGAGATTTTTTTTCTCTTTATTTTGCAGTGAAATTTGAGGAAGCTTTTTTAAAAAGTATGGTTGTCTTCTTTGCTCCCCCTGGTCATGGGAGAAACGCGCATCCCCTTTGAGACATGTTGTGAGAGGATGGTTGTTTTGCTTTGAGTTTAATATGGAAAATCTAAGGTTGGAAAACCCTCTGCTTGCTTCCAGAAATCTTAGCTGATGCATCATACAGAAAATGTATTCTTGTGTTGGACCCTCTGACAAAGTACAAACACTGTAAACTTTTTTTTTTTTTCTTGGTTGGCAAAGATGTTTGTGTCTCTGAGTAGCAGTGCCACAGATTAAATCCTGGAAAACATTGCTAACAGTTACAAACAAAAATTGATTTTTGCGTAAGATATCCAAAAGCAAGGATTTATTTAGGCTTTGGCTTCCAGTTTTCTGGTTAATTCTGAGCTTTCTCACTGACTTTGTCTCTTAGCTGTGCCAATCTGCTCTGATGGGTTTTTTTGTATTGCGTTTTTAGTTGCTGCTTGGGCGTATTCAACCTCTAACATAAATCACTTATTATATTTTGAAAGTTGGATAATGTGTTTAACGCACCCAACGCTAAAAATACACATCTGTTTTGATGTTAGGTGCATCATGCCAGTAAATAGCATCATTTATCTTAATATTTTTCACTTCATATATAGATGAGTAATGATTTTACATTCATAGAGGCATTTGTAAGTGGCATGGTTTGGGGCTTTTTTTTCTTCCTTCTAGGTTTTTTTACAACATGTTGTCAGTTTATAGAGAAATTTTGATTTTTTTTCGTCTTAATTTTTTTAGAAATTTCTGGGGGTTCATTAACTCTTCTCTCCCTGGTATTAAGTCTCCACTATTAGTACAATCAGGCTGTATTTTATACTTTGCACCTAGCACAGAGATTTCTGTGGTTTGTGGCCGTGCATTCTTAGGCAGCATTCATTGCCAGTTGAACTTAGCCTGTCCCTGGCCTGTCTGAGCACAGAGCTGCCATATATGTGTTTCTACCGAGGGAGGAGGATGGGGGTAGCTATCTTGCTTTCCATTTCTTTGCTGATGCCAATTCAACACGGGAAGGGAACGCAACAATCTAGTTATTGGGTTAAGTACCAAAGCTGCAATTTTTATTGAAATGCAATAATTCAGGCTTCAGTGGTGCCTGGCAGATAATAGACCCCATGGCAGTAAGTGTTCATAAAGCTTGAGGCCACTACATGCCCTGGACTGCAAAGCAATGTGACCCTCCACAACCCTTCCCCTTGCTGCCCTTCTGTCTCCCAAACCACAATATTCTTGTCAAGCCATTTAACAAGAATCATGTTTCCTTGTGGTAAGTCATACCCGTGCACTATTTTACACTCTTCTTTCTTTGTCCTTTATAGGGATATAGGGCTCTTGGCTTTTGAAGCAATGCCTGTACTATTGCAGGCACTTATTTCATATTGTTCTGTTTAAAAATACAATAAAACCCCACTCTGAGGTGGAAAGAAGACTGGCTCGCTTGCCCTGTTACTGGAAAACAGCTCAGGACTTTTAGATGTCTGAGTCTCAGAAACTTAGTTCCAGTTTCCAGACTACATTTATTTTTGGCCCAACACCCATTTCTTAATATATAAACACTGTCCTCCAGCTTAAGTAACTCTTTCGTCTCCCTGGTGTCTACTAACAATGATGTGTTAGGAACCATCACTCATTTACACCCTGCTCTCTTTCTACTAGGCACACCAAGACCTTCAGTTCCCACAAAGCATGTGCCTGCTGTATAAAACTGAGTAGGAGGTTTGTGGAGTTATGCGGCACCTGGCCAAATGTCACCACATCCTACTAATTTCATGTCTGGCTCCTGCAATACTAAAGAAGGAGCTACTTCAGCTCTTAATTTACTTCTAGCAGATAAATTCCTTGATACTGAGAATCTTCATTCTACTTTCAAAGACGACCATGAATGAATGCCTCTCCCAGCAGAGGTAGTCCTCTCAGACTGCAAATCAGATACGATGCTAAAGGTACCATTTGATGTTGGTACCAACCCAACCATTATTATTTGCTTTCTAATTTTGATTTTTATACACTGTCAGATTTGCATCTGTAATCATTGCTAAATTAAGAAAGTTAAATTAACAGCACCAGACTGGGTAGGAAGGCAAAATAGGAATAGGATATGTTCTATGTCTCTCTTCAGTTGGCTTCTACTTTCTTGTAATTAATCACTCAGAATATGGTGACTCTCCTGGAAAAAGTCCCAGTTTTTATATATAAATATATATGTGTGTGTTTGGTTTTCATATATATATATATATAAAGTGTGTGTAAGAATAAAGGAAATTAGAAAATATCTTTTCAACATCAGTACATTACTGCCTGTAGTTCATGACTCTTAATAAATGAGAAAAATATAATTCTGTGTCAGAGACAATATGCACACACTGATAAGAGACCTTCCTTTACACCAAACAGCACTAGACAACCTTGGTTCTGTCCCTGCTTTCTCTGCACATTTTTGGGACATGCTGTGTGGTAGTAACTATCACTCCAGAGAATCCAGAGGTGCTATCGTTGGGCCAAGAGACAGCATATGAAGCAGGTTTGTCATTACAGCCATACATTTAATTTTTTTAATGGCTCTGCATCAACACTTCAGGAAGGTTGTACTAATCAACCAGCATAGAGCTCCAGAGTATCCTTAAAATAGATAAATGCCAAGCTTATTTTTCTTGTTAAACTTTAAGGGCCATTGCCCTTCCATGGGTTGGTGTTTCCAGTCACACAAGTACTTGCATCTCAGACCGGCTGAATTTAGGGGAGTGCAAACTAGCCTGACATGATGGATGCAAAAGTTCACAGATGAAATGGGTTTGGCTGATCTTGGTCCCCCAGCGCACATGAATACATGCAATAAAACAGCAGTGCGCTGGCACCAATTTCTCACTTTTAGCTGTGGGAGGCCCACCGGGTGGCAGGAGAAGAAAGAAATGTGTCTGTCTGGGGCCAGCAGCGGGTGGTGGCCCAAGGTCAGGTGTGATCCTCCGTAGTGGGCCAGTGGATGTTATGACAGTCTCATTGTGCAGCTGTTCTCCCTCTTTCTAAGTTATCCTAGGAGGAAAGGGGGAAAAAAACCCTTGTGTGCATTTTATTTAATGGCACCTCTCCGTAACATCAGTGAACTTGAGCTATGATCTTGCGGTTGGCAGTGTGTAAGCAAAATGATGACGCTCTGCCTGCAGCCATGGCGAAGTCCATGGGGCTCAGTGTGGATGCAGTGGTCTGGTCGTGTGGTATCAATTTCGAGACCAGAGCCTGAAAAGAGGTTGTTGTACATCTTTGATGCAATTTCAAACCTGAAAGTAAAGCAAAGTAAATGATTTGATGAACTAAACATACATAAAGATTCAGAAGTTGCTATTATGTCTTTCTCTAGACCCGTTGCAATCAAAAAGCATTTCTGCATCTTTGCATCAAACTACGCAGGCCAAAAGTGTGTGATATTTTTAGTGGTGATGCAGCATACCCTGCAACAGTGCTTCTTCAAGAAATGTGGTGGTGTGCATCCTGCCACCGTACATATGCACACTAATATAGGTTTGCCTGGCTGTTTTATTCTTTGTTAATGGGTAGTGACTTTTTCTCTATTTTATAAAAATGTCTCTTGACTAAATTCCTTGAGCTATGAAGCAGTTTGAATTTTTTTTTTTTTTCACCTATATCCTGATGGACAGCAAAATCCAGGGTGTGACAAATGGCACCTGACATCCAGGAAGGAAAATATCCTTAAGAATAAATCCATATCTCCAAACTCTGTCTAATTTTATAGGACAGCCTTTCATTCTAGATCCATATCTACCGCAGTTTCACAAAGACCATATCTTATTTTTCAGTTCTTGTGAATTACAAGCATTACAAAAGTTCAGTTACAAAACTAAGTTTCTGTTTACTTCAGAAACCTGGCTGAAGTTCCTTGTGTTCCTCTGTATTTGGCATCTAGTCTCAGAATGCAAAACTAACTTGGAAATATATCCACAATTTGTGTTGGGGAGCAAAAGGCAAAGAAATGGCTCATCCAGAGGTATATTTTGTATGTAGCCCAAGAGATAGTTCAAGTAAGATGTACTCTTTTAGGGTGGAGGAGGTGTATAAGAAAGGCTGGATTAAGGCGTTATTGAGTATAGCCCTGTCTGTGTTATCAGTAGATTTGTTGAAATATTGAGCCTTAAGCAGTTGTTACTGAAGTGCTGGAGAGAAATGATACTATTTCCTTTAAATGTTTGACAGAGATTGAAGTATGCCTTTCCTTAGTTTGTTATAAATAGCCAAAAGTTTTGCATAGGGGCAGATAGATGTGGTTATAAACAAGCATCCATGCTCCATGTTTCTAAAACCTCTCATTACAATACTATATCAACAGACATGATGTCTGGACATTTTTTCTTTGCTGCAGCTATAAATCATTCTTTTCATAACGCTGAGAATGCTACATTCCCTGCTGCCTTCATATGGAGGTCCTAAGTTTCCTAAGTATAGGCAATTTTATGCTGCTTCATCTTTTTTTATAATCTGGGTGATATACACAATGTGGTTGTGTGGTTCATCATTATTTCATCACAGCGTTTTGGAGCTATCCACAGGATTGAAATAAAAGGACATCAGGTAACAGGGAAAACTGATCCACCTATAACAGAAGAAAATGTAGAAAACATGTAGAGGGTCTTTCATGGAATACATTCAAACAATATTCTAGTTTTTTTCTCTAGATTGCTCTGTGTCTTTTTCCAATGCAAACTTCTTTACCTCTGATTAGCAACAAGTTCTGACTAGGGTTTAAGAAGAGAAACTTAGTGGGCAGGAAGCGTGGGTGTTGCACAAGCTGTACATGCTCTGCCTTGAAAAACCTGTCAGCAGTTTGCAAACATGAATACAACAGAAAGGATGTCTGAGAGGTGGGTCAGAAGTTAACAGGATTTTGCCCTGCTATGGAAACTTAAGCCGCAGATCGGAAAGTGTTTATGTGATATCACAGTTTGAGTGACAACTGTCAATAGGTGTTGGATGGAGGTGAGGTCAGTATGGATTTTTTTCAAAGGCTGTCTGCTGGCATTGCCTGTCATGAGATAGCTGTCATTTTCAAATCGCTCCATACATTCAGCAAATGTAAGGCATCAGCATGCTGGCAGAAACACTGAGGCAGCAACTGTTATGAATTTATTTTTTAGAGACGGTGGTGGTGTTCTAAGTGTAGTGGATGTAAATTTTCTACACTTATAAGATATTTGGGAGGCCCCATAGATTTGGCAAAAGCATTAATTAAGGTATCTTAAATTTGTGTGTGTTTTGTAAATTTATGGTGTGCAAATCAGTTCTTCTAAGACTTTTAATTAAGTACCCCAATGTATTTTATGTTTCTTTTAATGGACAGAAAATGACTTTTGCTCAAAAGGACTTCATTGTACAGTGTTATGCATTTTTCATCTGATGTGGGGAAAAATCAATTATTTTAAGAGTTCTGTTCTTCTGGCAGTTCATTTAAGTGAATTCTTACTGTGTTAAATGATCATCAGTATTTTCTTTTTACGTAGCAACGCTTGTAAAAGTATTGTAATGCACACAAAGAAGTGTAATTTGCCATCACGTAGAGAACATTAGTCTTGCGCCTTTTATGGACTCATGAACCTCTCAGTTTCAGCCACAGTGCTTTAATTTCTATTTGGGTAAAGTTTTGGGGGAAATGAAAATGAAAGATTAAGTAATAGGGAAGTGCTCACAGATTTCAATATATCTTTTATTTATTGCAGCTAGGGGGCTGTAATTCTGATAAGCCCATTTGTCTCACTGTAATTGTAACAAGTCCAGTTGAATAAATGATGAATTGCCTCCGTGTGACCTCAGAATCGGGTCTGCAATAGCTACAGTGTGCTTTGGATTCTGCAGAAATATTTGTGTTGAAAGTAACATCCACATATGTGTAATAAGACTTCATAGAAAAGTTGCATATGACTTTGTTGATACCGAATTGTTTTTGACAGGCATATAAGATTAATTTGACCTTTGTCTAAGATTCTGAATTTTATCTTCCAAAGCCATAGAAAGAAGGAACACCTTTCCCCTTATCTCAAACTCTAGGTTTTTTTAGGTCAGGGGCTGTTTCAGATAGTTGCTTTCACCAGAGCATATGTTTCTTGACGTTTGCACTGGGGTGAGGGTCTACAGCTTTGAGGAAAAAAAGTTCCTAAAACAATCGCGTGTACTTCCAACTGCCTTCACAACTACAAAATGAGAAAGGTAAGCTGTAAAAATGACAAGTTCAGCAGACTGCAGTGGATTTTACACATATTTGTGTGTAAAGTATTCTTCCAACATGGAAAAGAATGATAATACATCTCAAGTACAACTGCACCAAGTTTTTCACCCTGCTAGCAATCCTTGGTTTTTATTAAATTTTGTATTTGTAGTAATTAAAGTATTGAAAGGCATTTTATTAGAAGCTAGCCTATTTAAAACTGTTTAAAGCAATTTCTCAAACATCAAAATCAGTTAAACACATGAATTTTTAATATAATGTACTTCCAGGGTTATGTTTTCAGAACTTTGAGCCACACTTCCTAATCCTAATTTTCTATGAACAGTCACAAACTACTCGAAATGTCATGTATACAACCGCAGTCTCTTCAGAACAAAAGTACTATTTCATATATTGAAATCTTTTTAGGTATTGGTTTTGTTGGTTTTCTTGTTTTTTTTAAAAAAGATGCAGAACTATGATTTAGGTATGCTGCAGGTCCTTTCAGGTTTAATTTTACAATGTTTACATTGGAGCAGCTCAAGAGAGGCAGATGTCCAAGGATGCAGGCTCAAGAGGTCTGATGATTCATGAAGAGGTGGGGTCAGATCTTCCTGTCCCAGTGATTCATCCCCACTCTGTCATGGCAGCCGACTGGGTGGCATGCCCAGAGCTGAGGCCCTGGTACCTCAGTTTAAATCATTATTGATTTCAGTTTACATGAATATCCCTGGCTGTGAACTGCCACAGCTGAGGGCTCTGGTGCACACTCTCTGTCAGACTTAAAGGTGGTGGCTGAAGTGCTTTCTGAGCACAACAGCCTCTTCAGCAACTGCATCTAATTCCATGCAAATTGGGATTCAGTTCCTGGAATATTTTGCTACCCATTTGTGAATAATTATTCTGTTTTGTTCTGCTCGGTATTTGTATGCTTGAGTGGGAACAGTATAAAACAGAAAAAATACAAGCTGAAAAACTGCTCAAAATAAAGATTCTGAGAGCAGAAAACCTTCATGTTATCAGGGAAAAAGGGGACAAAAGGTATACATTCTAACACGTAATTATATCAAGAAATTAAAATTACATTTTTTTAAGTTCTGTAAATGCTAGAAATGTTTGTAATGGAAGCACTTTATTTACATCCTAGTGGAAAAAATAGTCTCAGGAGAAAATATCTTTCTTATGGAAGATCAGAAACTTCCCTCTGGTACAAGTTCTTCTATGGTCAAGAAGATTTTTCTTTCAATGGAAAAAGATTCAGACTATCTTTGAAAAAGTACATGTTCAACTGTCATTAGGAACATTGTTTAAAGGAAAAAAGTGTGTGTGTGTGTTGGGGGGGGGAATTGTATGTGCAGAGAAGTCTCCTATTGAGACTAATCAGTCAAGGGTCCCTCAAACTAGCAGCTGTGACAATCTAACCTGGTCTATAAACCCACATACAGGCAAAATAAGTAAATGGCAGCAACCTGCTGAACCACTGATTCTTCTGTAGATTAAATAGAATATGGACCCTTACATTTTATGCAAAGACTGTGATGTCTTCTAGACTGAATTGGGGTTTCAGAGAGGGTTTTTTAATTTGTTATACCTCTATGAAAATACCCCACACTTCCAGCTGCCCGGAATTCATGTGTCTTCCAAACCACAGGCATGCAAATAATCTTGCAATGTCCCCCCTGACTCCCCGCATGTATAAAGAGTGCCATACTTCAGTGCTAAGGTAGATAACTGTGGTTATTAGCCTCTTTAGACAGCTATTAAAGATATTTCTTTATTCGTCAGCTACAAAGGATGAATTTGCAACCAGACAGACCTCTCTTAGTCATGTCCCTCTGTTGGCCAATGCATGTGAGCAGACAAGAAGTTGGATTGTACCTCAGACTTCCATTTCCTCCTCTGCTCCTTCTTTGCTCCGGGGGTAGAAACCTATTTATCTCCCGTGAATTGCTCTGTCCCCCTTGTGCCCTGCCAAGTCCTTCTGACAGCATGCAGAGAGGTGCAAGCCCAGGCTGTGCCCACTTCTTCCCTCCCCTTGGCCTTCCTCTGCCTCTTTCTCTCCCTCTGAGAGCACCTGGAGACAGTCCAAAGGACAACAGTAAAACTGGCAGACGGATTTGAAACAAACAAACAAAAAAAAAGCCTAAATGAGAAGAGCTTAGGGTGGCAAAGAAAATGAGAAATGGAGGTGCAAGGGCAGGCTGTGGTAGCAATCTTCAAATCTTTGAAAACCTGCAGGAGGGGTTGACTCTCTAAATTTATATGGGTTTTTTTCAGATCTACAACAGGTGAGAGATAGTGGTTAAAGTGAAATAAGACTTAAGAAAAGCAGCCTAATGGCAAAGATAGTTGGGCGGTTGGTTAGATGGATGTTGTGGTTTAACCCCAGTCAGCAGCTAAGCACCATGCAGCCGCTCGCTCACTTGCCCCCCACCCAGTGGGATGGGGGAGGGGGGAAAGTAGAACTCTTGGGTTGAGATAAAGACAGTTTAATAGGACAGAAAGGCAGAAAATAATAATGATGAAAATAATATTAAAATAACAATAATAAAAGAATTGGAATATACAAAACAAGTGATGCACCATGCAATTGCTCACCACTCACTGACCGTGCCCAGTCAATTCCTGAGCAGTGATCCACCCCACCCCCCCCAACTCCTCCTAGTTTATATACTAGGCATGATGTCACATGGTATAGAATGCCCATTTGGGTCCCCTCCCAATTTCTTGTGCCCCTCCAGCCTTCTTGCTGGCTGGGCACGAGAAGCTGAAAAATCCTTGACTTAGTCCAAACATTACTTAGCAACAACTGAAAGCATCAGTGTGTTATCAAGGTTATTCTCATACTGAACCCAAAATGTAACACTATACCAGCTACTAGGAAGGCAATTAACTCTATCCCAGCTGAAACCAGGACAACAGTGTGCGGCATCTCCATTGTTGAATGCTGTTGCCAAGATTTTAGACATACATCTGTCAGCAATAGTTGCTTCTGCTGTGGGATGAGGGGATGGACAAGGTGGCCTTTTGGGAAGATCCTGACTCATCCTGTTCCAGGAAATGGGGCCAGGAAGGGGGTTGAAACAGGGCCAGGCACAGAGTAAGATGCAGTTAGGCTGCATGGAGATGAGTATTTTTGCTAATTCAACTATGTAATAGGCCTGTACAAAATATAAGTTTGGCATTGTGTATCTTTACAGTCATATTTCTGTCCTGATACCTATAAGTTGCCCATCATTAGGGAAGGGGCAGGAAGATGTAATTTCTTTTATTCTTGTAATGCAGTTATTGGATGTGAAAATTGCAATCCACACCTGCCATGTTTTGAACTTCTTACTGCAGCTCATTTGGAGGTATTCCTAAACCCCCTGGAACGGCTTAGTGACTTCCTGCTTTCTTAATGGTATCTTGACCCGCTTCAGACTTGCATTTTATTTATGGTTTCATTTCAAAGAGCTGTTTTTTGAAGTACAAAGCTCTTTTTGGATTGGATCCTGTATATCTCTGAAATTACCTGTCTTGTGTTTTGCTTCAAGACTTCAAATTACCTCGAAATTTTTGAGTGTAGGTGCCTTAAGCCCTACACCATAGGACGAGGCACTGATGGTAGGTTACATTTGGTGGTGCATACCTTTCCTCAGTATCTGTTGTCCTTCTGGATACTTAGGTTTTTTTCTGTAAAGCAAAAAACGTGTTTTCTTTTTGTCTGATTCATCTGAAGACTGCCTTCATGATAGACTAATTTAGACAGCTGCTTTGGTTAGGCTTTTGCATTTTATTGTAAACACATTCAAAAACATTTCATGAGACTCATTAAGTAAATAGGAGTTATCATGTAGTAGGTGGCAGTACACTGGCTCATAGTGTTTGTAAGAGTTTTGAAATCTGTCTTTGCAGTGTCACCTTAAATCTTTAACTGGACTTTTAAATATAAGCTTTTTTTCATGGACAATTTGAGTAGAGCATTAACAGTAGTATGTGTTCAAATATGCTAGGAAGCCAGGCAGCATTATACTTGATGGTTGTTTGTAGATTTTTCTGTTGCCTGAGTTGCTGAATTGAGCCAATTTACTGTTGGCTAAAAGCTGAAAGACTCATCCACCTCATAGAAGGTGGCTCCTCCATCCCAGGACTGGGGGTCTCTGAAAAGAACCAATGGCAAGAATAACCCCCATGGAGTGCACAAGGCAATGCTTCTCCAGGAGCTGATTTATAATTTACCTATTCTAGCCCTAGGCTTTGAGGAGGAAAGGTTCTTCACAGCAGTGGAGTTTCATTATGGAAATAGCACAATATCTTTGCTGATTAGTAACGTTCTTCAGGTGTGTTCACTCACTGGTGGCACACCTTTCTTCTCTAGAGGCATGACAGTGCCTTTTGGCTTCTTGCTGCAGCCACCCTGGTTCCCAGGGACTGTTCCAAAGTGCACCAGCCATTGCTTTCAATGTCTGTTTAAGACAGTTTTACATATTGGTCTGCAGAGCCTGTGCTGGCAGGGAGGAAAAAAAAAAAAAAAAAA
>VYZV01000496.1:21927-42112 GCA_013401275.1 Pandion haliaetus | reverse complement strand
ACTTTTGCAAAAGGAGAAGTTGTGTTCCCTCTCCAGTGTTACAAATCACCAGAGTCTGTCTGTTGATGAGATTGCGTTCTGTTTTCAGGGCGCTGCATGTTTCTGCTTGGTTTCCAGGTGCCAGAGCAGTAGCAGCAGAGCAGGGCTGAGTAGCTTTAGAGATTTCCATTGCAATGTGTATGTCTCCCATGTAGGTAAAGGCTGAGAGTCAGGAGTGATTTGAATTATGGGCTCAAATTAAGACAACCAGTTCAGTTTTGGGTACCCATGCCTTTTCAAACTGATGCCTAGTCCTTGTCTACCCCGGACAGCACAAACTGTCCCTTAGCCATTAAAAATTATTTGCCACCACCTCTGAAGTCCAAACAACCTTGGGAACATATCTCCCAAGAATTGTCCTGAGTCTTTCTTCGTTGTGACTGTTGCTGCCTGGTGAGGCATTATTGCTGCCTGTTTGAGTGTCATTCGACCCACACAGGTGACGATGCATTCCCAATGGAGGGCCCATGTCTTGGGAAATCACTGCTCTGAGTTTGCCCTACAAATTACTCCACAAGATTACTTTGTCCTGTCAGGCTCTTTGTGTAGCTTATTATTCTAGGCTCCTAACATGGTAAGTTCTAGGATAAAACAGAAACATTTAGGAAGTGTCAGCACTAGCAGTCACTAGTTCTAGTTAATTGGTGATCAGTTAACTCGAAGCAAAACAGTCTATTACAGAAACACACTAAGTCAACACTTACTATGCTTACACTTAGGTTAACACTTACTACTTCCAAAAGTGCTTTTTATTGCTTTTTCTTCCTGAACTCTTTGATTTCAGCAGGGAACTAGTTAGGATTTTCAAGTATGCTCAGCTGTGACCCACCTTTGAAATTTCCAGTCTCTTTCCCCCAGTCAAATATTCTGGAAAGGTAAATTTTTCCTGAAAGCTGCCGTGTCAGTCCTGCTGAATCAATACACTTTATCATGGAAAACATCTTTAAAAATTGAAGAAAACTGCCTTTTCTAGTTAAAACAACAGCTCACTTTTTTTATTTGCCATTAATAATTTCCCACTTGAAATTATCATAAATTTCTTGAGCTTGAAATGGTGCAAAAATCAGCTGCTGCTGTGTTGTTCTCCTGACTTTTACTAAAAAATATATGCCAGATGAGCAGTATATATTTGCATTTGTTATGGTTGGCTACTAAAAGACAACCGTAATTATGATATTGTGTAAGTATTATTTAAGATCCAAAAATTAAAATGAGGGTTTGGAAACTAGCTCAGAGTCTCCAGTTTTGATGTTCACCTGGGGTTCTTCTCTTATGCCTGTCCCATTTCAGTAACAAAAGCCAGGCTATACCGTCTTTTGTGCGGACTTCTTGGCAGTGGGTTTCAACAGCACTTCAGCAGCTGAGGACAGTACTGCATCCCATTTTGCAGAAGATGAAAGCAAGGTGCAGAAAATCAAATTATTTTTCCCCAAGGTCATCTATTAAGGGAGAGGCAAAGATAAACTTCATTAGGACTCCCGAGACATAGCATAATGATACATTTCTTAAAAGTCGCAATGTTGGCTTTTCTTGTGTAAAAAATTTTAGTTGTGAAGACAGTCTTAATAACAGTAGGTTGTATCAAATATTTTTCCTTTTTTAATAGCAGAATGTGACCATTTCTTAATCCTCTTTCTCTTTATAAAGAATTTTTTTAAACCACAAGCGTAGATTAGGTAGAGGAGAAAATTCCCTGTAGTTTTAGATCATTGGTGAGGGTATGGGATGTACTGTGTGTTTCACTTGCTGTATATCACTGAAAATACAGAGGACTTCACAGCAGAAGTGTATGTTTTAGGTTTGCACACATTTGTGAGAATGTTAATACTGTGTTGTGGGAATTGTGCTGAGTTCCCTGTTATCATGCAAGCAATTGCTAACTGTAGACCTCTGACTTTGTAATTTGTTCTTTATGGACTAGCCTGCAGCCAATAAGCAAAATCAATAGTCTTTGCTGAAAAGTAAGCAAGTGCCAGTGTGTTATGTGACAGGTGAAGATACATGTGCTTACCAGGGGTCAGGGGGCCACATCAAATTTCTCTCTGACTTCTTTTCAAAAAGCTAAATCCATTTAGGGAGCATTCGTCATTGGAAAATGTTGCAGTGGGGAATTAGACAGGCTCCTGCTCTTCTTTTCTCATTTAACGATGTTTGTTTTCAACAGTCTGTTCAATAATGTCACTGAGAAGAAATTATGTGAGAAGAATAAAGTGCTTATAGTCTATTTATTTATTCATTCATTTCTGTAGAATAACACTAGCTGTTGCATTCTCATGTTTATTAATGCTGTTGTGGCAGTCCAAATATTTGTTTGTTCTCCTTTCCCTTTGGAAAAAATGGTGGGACAGAGCAGTGTGGAACAGATTACTTACTGTTTAAGCTTAAGGTGAAGGTTACACAACTCCTAGCAATCTTATATATTCTATAAGCTACTGTTTCCTATACTTGAGTACAGCATCTAAATACATGCCATAATTTTAGTACTGCACAGAGTTTGGGAAGTCTCTTGTTTTCCAAGTGGAATGACCAGGATTGAGGCCATTCAGAAGTCTGCTAGAAAATACAACACAGGCAGCTGAGATGGATGCTGCTGGCCTGTGATAAAACAGGCTGTTCGTGATGGATGCTACTGGTGCAGTTCCCTCTTTTGCCTAAAATGCTGAATGTATTTCAGTGTTCGGTGTTCTAGGGAAATTGCTGTTCAAACCAGCCCTCATCTCTCAATATATCGGACTATAATAAAAGGCAGAAAGGGAAAGGGAAAAAATCCAGTAGAGGAATTTTTTCTGAAATACTGAAGTGGCTTAGGCTTGTAAGCTACCAAAGAAAAGGACTTTGTTATCTAGAAGTTAAAGTTATATTGGCTTTTAATGTCTAAGTCCCTAACTTATGTTCTTTTGAAAACTTTACATTCAGTCTAATAGCAAAAATGGTAGAAGGCTTAATGTCATTGTTTGCTTCTTATTGAATGTAGTTGCTCCATTTAATAGCCTGGACTGCTGCCATCGTACTATCACATACACATGTGCACTCCCAGTCAGGAAAAACAAACAGTTACCACACAGGTTCAATCAGATTAAAGGTTCCCTGTGTGAGAGCTGAATACCAAAAACCAGATTGGTGTGTTAGATTTCTCTTGTGCCTTGTTTGATTTTAACATGCATAATAAATGTCTCTTAATTTTTCTACCCAGCTTTCTCTGTAGCTGTTTTTTGCTGGTGACTGCACAAACCATTACCATAGTACTCTCTCTCAGTTGAGCACCGCATGTGAAGGTGCTGAATGATACTCCATGCTTCCAGAAAGCTGTAGTTGAAGCCCTTCCACCTGGGTGCTGCCATGCTTCATGCTAGCTCTTACACTCAGTTTCAGAATTCACAAGCTTCTTTCAACACCATATTATACCTAGTGAATATCCCAGTTCAGGGTGTTCAGCAAGACCAGAAATTTCAGAGGTGACTCACAGGGCCTTTCAGCCACCAACAGTAAGAAATGAAGAAAACTCATTTTCATAATCTTCAAATAAGACTGGTACCTTCTTAGCCTTTAGCTACTAAATATTTAAAAAACACATTTTGGCTAGAAAACCTGTGGGCTCTGCAAACTCCTATACCGCTGAATTCAATTACTGCAGGATCATCTCTTCCTACACTATTTTAGTGTGTCAAGGAATAGTTCTCTTCTTGACATGAATTTCCAGGCAAGTGCTTGAAGCTCTGGTAGACAACTGGGGAAAAGCAAGGAGCAGGGTCTGGATCTTGCAGCTGATTATCTCTCAGGGAATGGGTCTGTGAGCAGAATACAAACAAATCACGAACTTGCCTTTCCATCTAAGGGGTTGTAAAAATAAACTTATAATGGAATTTTATAGTTTGAGAAATGAAAAAATAAACACAAAGGTCCTCCAACCTTCCTTTACTCCTCTTCCTTTCATGGGGTAACACAGTTGCTGTTCTGCAGTGACAACGTGAGATAAAACTAAAGTGACGAGAGATCCCCGAGCTCCAAGCTGCAGAGGGTTGAGGTTAAGCTTGAGGTTTGCCTGCTCAGCTCCTTTTATTTTTTTTTTTTTTATTGGGTCTTAAACCTTTCCCACACTAAATAAACACCCTTTTATAGCCTTTTTCTTGACAAATGGCAAGTTTTGTAACCTTATATGAAAAACTCTTGTTGCTGACTCAGACTAAATGCTCCTTCGTTGCTACCAGTCCCTCTGTCCCCAAGGGCCACGGTCTTCTGAAGAATAGTGCCACATGCAGGTGCTTGCCTAGGCCCACTGGCCCTGCACCCTCGCTGGGACGACATCGGAGCTTCGGGTCTAATCTGTTTTGAACTTCGTATCCTGGATCTGGTTTTGGTCACTTGATATGTTCTGTTGATCTTATTGTGTCATGTGCATCATTGAAGGGCTAAGCACCTAAACAATTGCTGTGCCTACACAGCCAAATGATTGCGTGATTGTAATATGGTCAGGTGTATGCACGCTATTTTTAACTTAGCTAGTACAGGCAACAGCAGAAATGCATCAGACACAGATCCTTTGTGGGCCAGCAACTGCAGCCATGTGCCAGGTCCCTGGAGGGCTTGTACAGTTCATGCTCAGGTCTGTGCTGCCACATCTTCACAGCTCTTGTTACTGCTTTGCTACCACACCATCATTTGGCTGAGTAGACATAGTACTCAGAATTAAGCAGAAAAAAGTCTAAACCAGAAGTGGGTAGACATAGTACTCCAAATTAAGCAGAAAAAAGTCTAGTTTAACCAGAAGTCTCTTTCTTTTACCTCTCCTGGAATGCTATCATTTATTATCTTGACTTTGTCTTGCTTTCATACTGGCAAGTCTCTCATCAAAAGACATTACCAGCAAAATTACTCTGGTACTTGTCTCTTCCTATTTCATCACCAACGCACAATGTATACCGTTTACAGTAACAACTCCTATCACTTTTGTGATGGCAGTGCTACACATTTGGTGTGACACATGCAAAGGGAAAGCAGTGGAAGGGGCAAGCAGCTCATGTTCTAATGGATAACAAAAGTTTGAACGTGCATCCTTCCTGGCAGTGGTCTCCAAGACTGATCTGTTGAGGTTTAAATTTTGAGGGCTATCCAGATCATGTCACTGATTCTTTTTTTTTTTTTTTTTTTTTTTTTTTTTCCCTACCCAGCTCATCAGCTGCAAGATATTCTTTTTTCAGCATCTTCATTCTGGACACATTAAAATCAAACAGTCTTCCTTAGAGGAATAGTTTATTACAATTTTATTATCTTTTCTTTCTCAGTGTGTCACTATGCGAAGTGTCATATTTTTATCAAGGAGGGTGGGTTGTATACGCTTGCAATATCAACCACAGAAAATGTATCTTACTCTCAACTTAAGCCTTGCTCTGGAAGGGTATCAAGTGAATCCATCTAGAAATCAACAGTATCTGCGTGAGCGCAAATCATCTTCCATATGCTTACCTATTGCTGTCCTTATTTTACATTTGCCTGTTTGCTTTCCTTTAAGCCACCTTGAAGTATAATTGATATTCTTTTGTCTTTGTTAACAGGACTACAGTCACATCGTATGTTTATGCTACATTTTACTTTTCACGATTTCTCTCCTTTTTCAAAACATACCGTAAGGATTACCTGCTTTATACATATGTTCTTGTAGCGCATGGGATTGTGCTGCTGAGAATAAAATATTGTTAATACCTATATACAGACTAGAGAAGAACAGAGGCAAATTCTAAAATAGTTTACAGAACGGAACCTTACCCTAATCATTCAGAAATAGTTTAGTGGAGAATCAGTGACTTGGAATATTTCTGTGATCAGTGCCTATCCACTACATAAAATGATTCCTGCCGACCTTAGTGGATTTTGGAAAAGGTTCTTGGAGTGGCAGAATGGAAACTAGAATGAGATCCATGATCAATAAGATTTCAAGAGACTGCATGAAATTATTTCCTAACCAATTTGTTAAAGGTTTCTTTTCTGGCAATCATAAATGGGACAAATTTATTCAATTAATTTTGCTTTTTCAGGTTTTAATAGTGAGTAATAGTCTAATGATTCATTATTTGAAATTCCTCCTAGAGCAAGTTCTGCAGCTAATACCTTTTTTCGTATACAGAACAACATTTTTAATCACATGAACGTATTTTTGCCAAAGTAGGCCTTTGGTCTGCAGTTTTTCACAGTCAGTTCATCACAAATGCTTAATATTCAAAACTTCTTTTTAATGGGAGATGTAAGTCACATAATACTTAATACTGAATTGGTAACCATAAATATTCCTGCTGATATAACCATTCTAGATGATTCTTAAGCCTATCAAGGATAACTATAATAATTTTTGTATGTATACACCTGTAAAGCTTGCTTTGCTTTACGGTTGCTATTTTGCAACACTTTCTACCAGAAAATGAATTTTTTAAAATATTTATGAAAAAGGAGGCTCAACATAATTAGAGCACAATTTAAGTGAATTGACTTCAGAAAAAATTAACTCATGTATTAGGTTGTCTTTACATAAATAACTTTTCTTTACAGAAAAGATGAGATTAGGCTGTTAATTGGATCAAAATTACTTTTAAATGGATTATAATTCCTTGAATAGATTTCCAATGTGAAAAAGAATGAAACAAGTAGTAGTGAAGAAGGTTCTCCTAATAAGAAGTGTTATGTCTGACCAGCTTTCTGGAGAAGTTTTACTGCTCTCCGCAGAGCAGTAATGTTCACTTCATTTTGTATCTCTAAACAGGCTGAAAAAAAATGTATCCATGTTATTTAGCTGTAATGCAAATAAATATTCATAACAATGGCACATGCATAGCTAATTGAACAGTTTTTGTTAATATTATACTAGATATTCATGGACATGTGCCTTTTTCTATAATGAAAATACTGCCTAAGGCTAGCTTTGTTTTTCTTGTCAAGAACAATTTATGTGCTTTCATTTAAATGAATATAAACTTCTATTCTCATGACAAAATAATTCACCATTAATTTGGGTAAAGAATTCCTTTATTCCCTTTGCGGTGCATTTTATTGAAAAAGAAAAACCTAAATGTAGCTGAGAATTTTTTCTCTATGGATTCTGTCTAATTTCTGTAATAACTGGCATGAATATGGGATTTCAGTGATTACTTGCTACGTATATATGGGATATAGGCATATGAGATCTTTTATTTAAAATTAATCTGAAAATACTTTTCTTGAAATTATTCCTTCACAAATGTTTTAATTCATTGTTTTATATACAAAATTTAGGAATAAATACATTAAAAACACCGTCCTTCCCTTTTCTTTATTTCCTTTTCTTATTTTGATTCTTGCCCTATTATTTATAGCTGAGATTCTGGTCCTCAAGAATGTTTGAAAGGTGAAGGCAGCTGGCGTAAGGTAAAGGCAGATCTCACAAATGTAACTGAAAAAACATAAGGTGGCTGGAGATATTAGCTGTTGAGAAAGAGCCGAGGGTTTTTCCTTCCCCTTTATCAGGTAGCAAAGTATATATTTCTTCTTTCATGGGACTCTTATTTTCTCATCTTATTAACTGTTTATGCATTCTTCTCATTTAAATTTCAGTGATGTTACTTAAAGGTAACAAATGGTGCTAAGCACTGATTTAACTAATGAATTAATTCAGTTCCGATAGCAAATTAAGGTTGTCTAGTAAATAGAATATAACTCTTTGTGTTAGAAGAGCAAACCTCAGGCTACTCTGCTGCCTGTAACGCCTCGGTTATGGGCTATATTATGATTCTTTCACAAAGTGCCTAAATTGCAATGCTTGGCAGCGCTCTTCTAATCAGGTGCTGATACCCACCACGCAGTTCAAGCACCTAAAGGGGAAAAAGGCAAATGTAGGAAAAGCAGGTAAACATTAACTATTACCAGAGATGGTGGATCCAAGGCTATACAGTAGGGAAGCTGTTGAGTTACTTTTAAAATTACTTTTCAGTGTTATAAACTAATACTTAAAAAATATCATGTATTTAGCTTTCAGGAGTGATAAGCTCCATATAGTGTTTTTTCAGGTAATTATAATGCAAGGCGTTATATGTTCTCATAATGCAGAGCTGCAGTGACCCCTTGTTATGTTCTCTTTTGGATTTGGGAGCCTTTTTCTAGCCATGAGAAATTAGTTAATTGTGAAATCTGTTCAAATCACAGCCATCTCTTCTGAGCGAGGGAGGTGACATTTTCTTTGCGATGCCTAGCCTTACCTCACTCTGGATTTGAGATGGTGTCTCAGACTAAACAAGCTACCTTCATTCTTCTGTTACTGACACCATTTAGACCATTCGGACATTAATTAATTTGGAAAGCTAGAGAGGGAGAGGTTTTCCCATTGGGAAGGGGCAATCTAATGTAATTGGTATGGCCCATGGCTTGTGTTGCCTTTAAGTTCAGCGAAGCTATTTTCGACTAAACATATGCTGCATCCTGACAACCTGCACAGTCTGCAAACATCCGAGTGTACAGAAAATAAGTATGATACTGCGTTTATGAGAAGGAAAATGATGAGACCAAATGGGGTATGTTTTGGGATGCCACATCTTTAGAAAAGCTTTCTGATCTCTGGACAAAAAGGACTGACTTGCTTGCAGCCTGCTATTTCTCTTACAAAAACAAAACCAAAAAAAAAACCTGGATGGAAGGTGGCATGAGAAACTCTCTCTGAGCAGAACAGTAAGAAAATCAGAAGACTGTTATAAAATTAATTTAAGAAAAGGATGCTTAATTTTTTACTTAACACTTGCCTCTATTAACTAGTTTTCTAACTGTTTTCTAACCTTATGACCATAATTGACAGGGACATTTTTTTCTGCATAAGAATTACTGTAGATGGAAAGAGTGGGATTTAAAATAATTCTTAAAGACCGTTATTCACCCATACAGGAATAAAACAGCTTGAAAAAACAGAAAGACTTAAAACTTTTTAAGGTTTGGGTTTCTTTGGGATTTTTTCTCTCTTTTTTTTTTTCTTTTTTTCCCCCTTGTTTTTATTTTTTAAGTGAACAAGTGCAGCAGAACTTCCCAAATAGCTTCAAAAATTAGAAGATTCTCTGAATGCTGCTAGTTTGCAAAGCGAGGGGGGTGGGGAAGGAATCAGGTGTGAGCTACAATGAATCATGATTGACCCATTTTCACATTTCTGTTCCTTTCCTATTCTTGTTAATACACTGCTTTGACAATGTCTCTGATCCTGAGGATGAACTCTGGCTTGCTGTGTCCTGAATGTCGCCACATCCCTCCTCCCATGCTTTCCTCTCCCATCCTCCCCAATGTTTCCTGTTGTGTCCAGCTTTTCTAATTTCATTTTTCTCACAGAAAAACGTACTCCTTTCTGGTTTATTGGTTCATCTTTTAGCAATACGGCTAAACAGATCATCTGGAAAATGGGAACCTGCATGGGGTGGGGGGAATATGCCATGAGTTGTCCTGGACCAGGCAAGGCTGAAAGCAGCACAGAGGTTTCCCAGCAACTCCAGCCTGGAGAGTTGCAGAGTTGCAGCTCTGCCACGGGAGCTGGCTCCGGTCTGGGACAACACAGGCCAGCAGCAAGCAGGATCCTTCTCATGGCCAACGTTTCCTCCCCAAAGGTTTTCCCACCCAACAGAAAACTGTGAGCAGACGCAGACTTCTATGATGATATGTAACAGTGCCACCCAGTGATTTTTCCATCACCGGCGAGACTTTCAAAGTGTTCTTGGCCAGCTTCAGCTCCCTTCATGTGAACAGGAGTTTACTTTCAGTGGAAGTTTTTGCACCACTTCAGGAGGCTCTCGAAGTACTGGGTCACTTGTTTTCCATTCAGTGTCAACACCATCCCTTCTCCTACTCTTACCCAGTCTAGGCATTTACATCATTTGGCTTCCAGTCTAGCAAGTGGTATAATTACACTGGGCTAATTGTATTTAGACAGGTAGCTATACAAACAAACAGAAAAAGGGCCTGATTCAGATTCTTCAAGACTGGATCATGCCTTGAAGATCTCCAGGAATGGAGAATGCTTTGTAAACAACATCAGGTACTGATAAGAAGCAATAAACCTGTAAAATTCTTAACTGAGTCAGATTTCATGGCATTGCTCTGCTCTATGTTGAGAGAGGTAAACCTGCAAGCGTTCCAGAAGAGCTGCTGCATTTTCAGACTAATGTATGGATATTAGCAAAATGCAAACCTATACTTCTTCCAAATCAGTGGTCCTATTTCCCAATTCAAGTTGCTGAAACTGTCCAGACTGTCTAAAACAAGAAAGATTTTTGTCATATATAGCGCATAAGAACATGTACACAAAGTTTGATGTAAAATAAAGGGCTTATTAAATCCCTGTAAGATGTTGCTACACCTTACTGCCTGTCCAAACTGTTCCTGTAAAAGCTATTTAAATAATGCTTCAGAGAGAAACAGTATAGTTGGCAGAGAAGCCTTTCACCATCAGCAAGCAGAAATGTATTTTTGTGTAACATATCAGGAAAATATTTTGTGTACAGCAAATGCAGGAAAGTCTCATATAATTCATTGTACAGAATAAAAAGCTGAATCTATGCACAATGCTGCATTCTTTGGTAAAAGAACTGTTGTCATCAGTTGTTAACCTTCCATACAGTTGAGAACTGAATTTGGCTCTTACTGTAGCTACTCTCTTTTTCACAGTCAGGCATATTGGGAAGAAGCACTTCTGCAAACAGATTACGTTCTTTCCATTACAGTGCACTGGCCGGTTGTAGTTTTATTTGTTCCATGCAGTAACAAAAACTGTAGATCTGACACTCCTGTCATTCGACATGCTAGATCTGAAGTAGGAACCTTATAAAAAGGTATTCTTGTTGTGATTTTAATATTCATAGTTTCACTAATTAGTTTTTAAAAATTCCTTAAAAGGGAAAGCAATATTGATGAGGATAGAGACCCTGACTGGAAAGCCATACCTATTTTCATCTGATGTTGGCTTCATGAGTAGCCTTAGATCACACCTCATCTTTTTACAGAAAGTAGTTCTGTCATTCTCCTTTTTCTGTGAAAATCCTGACCCACCTACTTGGAGAGCGGTGTTTTATGGAGATTTTTTTTTTTTGTTCATGGCCTTCCCAGGTCCTTAAGAAAAGGAAAACTTGTTTCTTTGCATCTTAGGAAAAATAGTGAAAACTCAGTGTTTTGCTTGTTTATTGAATCCCACTGCAAACAGATTAACAGCCTAAGTCCAATTCATCACTTCAGACTGCATTAAAAGTGCTATACTATCACACCATTTAATGATGTCTTTTATGGTCACAATAAGATATTTATAATGAGAGACTTAAACTTTCATGTTTCTTAATTAAAGAGATTTTCTAAACTAGTTGTAACCTGCATTTGGCCTTATGATGCCTCCCAGAATAACAATGATCTACCAGTTAATATGTAAGGGCTCACGACTGATTGTTGCTCCTCTTCCTCCGCATATTAAGTAGTGTTCATTAATTAATATTCAGCTTGCTTGCTTCTTGCACACAGGACATCATCTTTGCACTGGGCTCCCAGTAGACAAAAGAATAATTGTAGTTTAAATGAAAAGCTTTAGAGATCCCTTTGAGTGGGGTGTTAAGATTACAAACATGAAAGAGGGTTCAGGGGCTAAAGAAATTTAGGATTTTTTTTATTGCAACAAAAATGTGGCTCTAACTGGTTTGGTTTGGAAAGACAAGCTACCTATTATCTATATGAATGCCTTAAATGTGTTCTCTAGGGGCTTATCTGTATAGAAACTGAACCAAGATAACTAAACTGGTTGAAATCTACACTTTCAGGTATTTCAGTACATCTATATTCCCGCTCTTTTTTTCAGAATAACACTGTATTTTTAGGACTGCTTTTGAAATAGCCTTCTCTCTTATTTTGTTATGTCACTTAGTTGATATGCACTTATATATAAAATCTGATTTGTCTGGTTTCCAGTTTGCACAGATAAGATCAAAGTTTCCAATTCAAATCTATTTCTTGATGAGCTGAAGAATAAAACACTGTACACAATCACTTTTGTGGCTTGCAACTAATTGCTTTGCCAAGACAAACTATCAGATGGCAGAAACAGTTTAGCTTGATAACTGCAGAAATTCTGAAAAACAAAAACCACAGCAGCTCATCCCAGTGCTAGCCCTTCCGACAGTTAATATTGAGTGCAAGTTTGTCTTATTTTGGAAACATTGATTCTACAGTCATTTTCTTTATTTAATTAATGTGATTAATTTCTACAGAAATAACATTATTAACATGTTCCAACACTGAAAGCAAAAGTTGTAAATAATACGATTTTGTGTGTGTGTGTCTGTGAAACTAACTCACAAAACACACACATGCGTTTATCCTGCATTCAAACATCCTCTAGCTGCTGGAGAATTTACAACCACTTCCCTACACTGTAGTCTGACCCTATTTGCAGACTCTTATTAAAAGCAAATAAAAATACATATATCAAAAATTTTGCCTCACCAGAAACTTAAAGTTTAGGCGTTTGTGCAGTCACCTACAAAGCAGATCTGTTTTGCAACTGCATGCTAGGTTCCTTATTTTTAAGGTCGCTCACTGTCATGGGGCCAGGGATTTGTTGTTGTTGTNAGACCGGGATCACACATTTTTAGAGGGTTTTAAAACCCCCCTTTTTTTTTTTTTTTTTTTTAACATTAGGTCTCCCTTTGGGACATGTCACTTGAAGCTTGCGTTTGTCATGCTCTTGGTGCAGGGAAAAAACACACACTAAATTCAATCTTTAAATTAAGCTGTAACCAAGCTTGTATATTCATTAGAGGAGAAAAATTCTCTTCTGAGAAGTTCAAATTGTTTATTGATTTTCATTTCTGTGTTCAAGTGAAGCTTGAGTAAGTCTGTCTCACCGCAGTCCCTCTGGGGCACCACTGCCAACAAGTGCATCACATTTCAACCCAAGTGAGCAGTTAGCAACAAAAATCTGAGAATTCCTTTAAAACTATATTAATAAATAGTTAGAGGGTGAGATTTCCCGTTCAATATAGCTGATTCTTTTGCAAAGGGAATAACAGCCTTGAATTGCAGGCTATAAATGACAATCCTCTTGAAAAGCCTTAAAGTAAAATAAGGTGAGTGGAAAGTGCCATTAGGGGTGAGCTGTTTGGGGAGTAGGAGGATGGGGGAAATACAGAGAGGAGGGAGGAGCTGCTACATTTTTCTTAAATTTTTGTGATGTTATATTGACCCGATTCTGTCCAGCTGTAGTCATCCTGTGAGTCTCTCAGCAAGAAGAAAAATACACACAACAGTAGTTACTGACACTTAACATTTCTCTTTTTAGTCTCTTAAGAACACGTTTCAACTAACAAACAACTTAAGAAGTGTACAACTGGTACCGCTTAGAGAAACCTAGAAGGACAGAAGAGGACTGAGTCTTATTTTTCACAGTACTAGTGTCTATTGCAAACCATTTAAATATCACACTGCCTAGTAAAAAGTATGCTGAGCTGTCTTCAGTTTCTCAAGGTTAATTTCAATTAAGAAATCTAATTAAATGAATTTGAGTTTATTAAACACGTTGTCAGATTTTCACTAGGATGGAATTTTTCTACCCCTTTCCTTTCCAAGTTCCCACATAGGTAGGAAGAGCTTTTTTTAAAAAATAAAACGTGTTTGTACATTGTGGCCTTGTTAATGGTTAAGAACAGTTTGTGTCAGCAATGTGCGATAAGACAATGAAAGATAATTTCAGCTTCTCTTCATAAAGATAAGCAAGCAAGCAGCATTTCATGCTGGAACAGCAAAACATATTAATTCAAATACATAGAGAATCCCCCTATCCAATCCTCTACTTTTGGGCTGTTTAAGCTCAAAGTAGAGATGATATTCCTGTGGATACACATTGCTTTTCTTCCCTCTCCCGCCTCCCATCAGAGGCTGTGTGTATACATGGAGCCTGTGAAGCAATGTTGGCCAACAGTAGTGTAACAAATGGGCTGGCACAGAGGAAATTATGAGATGATGTTTTAAAATATGGACTACGTGTTCAAACTTTCATAATTTCAGAGCATTGTGTGCCTTTTTTTCTCCTGAGGTATTCATGTTGCATGTAGAATGTAAGGGTTTGAAATATTCATTTCAAATGGCTGTTGATTAAATCATAATGGTAAAGTCATCTATTTCTGAAAGCTCTATTTCGGACAAGATTTATTCAAGAAAAATTAAAATAAGACTCTAAAACTTGCTCTGAAGATTAATTATTTTTTTTTAAGAAGGGAACTTTGAAAATGCCTGAGTGACTTTTAATTACTGAATGGTTTTAAATGCCAGGTGATGGCTTTTAATTCCCCTTAATTTTTCAGCCAAATTATTTAGGCACTTTTCAAAACCCTCAACTCTCCATTGTTAATGCATAGGCCAGAAGAAAAAGCAGTCTGGCTGTTAGTACCGACACACCACTAAACACCCCATTGGCATGGAGACAGAGGCTCTGTTTCCAAGCTGAAGGAGATTTCTTCCTTCCCTTTAACCTACTCCTCCCCCTTTTTACCCCAGCAGACGGGCTTTGGCTGCCTATCGGCTTCAGGTTCCATCTACCACCAACGGGGTTATTTCTTCATCTGCTGTCTTGTTTCTTACTGGCCCTGTGCTTCATCATTCTCCTGCCTTGCTCTTCTCATGGATTAAAATGAGGAAGAACCATGTGGACGTCCCTGCTCTCATGTCTCAGGTGGTGCTCCAGCTACTGCTGGCTGCGCTGGCATTTCTCTCCTTTCGATCTTTGGATGTGTTCTATTACATAAATACATACATGTGTGTCTGTGTGTGTGTGTGTATAAACGTTTGTTGGAACAGACTGTTGAAAACACATCTCCTACATCTTAAGTATTTGGAATATTTGTTATAATAGAGAGTTATGTATACACAAGATATTAGCTGGGCTAATAGTTTGACGGTTATGGCTCTCAACCAGTGTAGCTGAAGGATGTGAGCTGACTCTTGCACATTCCAGAAAATATTCCATATGTAAACAAGTGGGCAGTTCTGAAATAGCAAAGCTACAGCCAAAGGAGCTGAAGAGGGAAGAGGGTTATTCGCTCCCTCCTCAGCCATTTGGGAACTTTAAAACTTTTCCAGGTGTCCTTGTTTCAGCTGGGACAGAGTTAATTTTCTTCCTAGTAGCTGGTACAGTTCTGTGTTTTGGATTTAGTATGAGAGTAATGTTGATAACACGCTGACGCTTTAGTTGTTGCTAAGTAGCACTTATCCTAAGTCAAGGATTTCTAAGTTTTTCATGCTCTGCCAGCAAGCAGGTGCACAAGAAGCTGGGAGAGAGCATGGCCAGGACAGGTGACCCGAACCAGCCAAAAGGATATTCCATACCATAGGATGTCACGCTTAGTATATAAACTGGGGGGAGTTGGCCAGGAGGTGCCCCGATCGCTGCTTGGGGACTGGCTGGGCATCAGTCAGCGGGTGGTAGGCTATCCCATTGTGCATCAGTTGTCTTTCCTGGGTTTTATTTCTCTCTCTCTTTCTGTTATCTTCCTTTGCAGTACTATCATTATTATATTTTATTTCAACTATTAAACTGTTCTTGTCTCAACCCATGAGTTTTACTTTTTTTCGATTCTCTTCCCCATCCCACCAGGGGGGTGGGGGGAGTGAGCGAGCAGCTGCGTGGTGCTTAGTTGCCAGCTGGGGTTAAACCATGACACTAGGTAAAATATTAGCTATAATGTTTAGAGATCGCCGTGAACCTTTCTCATTTGGTAGCATCTCACTTTCCAGTTCAAAACAAACAGCATTTTTCTGGAAAATTTCCAGAATAGTGCTACTTAGTGTCACACTGAGAGACCAGTCAAATGAATCTGCAAATCCATAAGTGAAGGCAAGATAGAACTGAAATGAAACTTTGTGCGTGTCCTCTATCGAGCAGGCAAAATTAAAAAGTGTCAGTGTAGAAGCTGATGATTGCTAAACCTCATTGGTTTAACTTCATTGGTTATGATTTCCTTGGCTCTGTATTTCTCTGCTCCTTTACATCAATTGTCTGTCCCTTGATGTTTCTTAATTATTCTAGATCATTCAGGTCTGTTGTTGGATCTCTTTGTTGACCTGCTATAAATGTTGTTGTCTAAATTGTGAAGAATTTTGTATGAACAAAGACTCCAGTAATGCTACTGCTTGTATGCAGCTTTCACATGGCCTTTGACAGTCCATGCACAATCATGCAGTATTACAAATAGCTCACCAAGCCTGAGATCTCCTAAAGACACAGAATTCACCAAAGATATTAAGAGAATTATGAGCTGGAAAGTATGATCCAGATTGTAATTTTTTTTTTTTTTTTCCCTGTGTCTTCCTTAACTCTGCTCATGGAACAAATGTTCAGTGGCACTTTGGACTCTCTTGGTTTGCCACACAGCAGAACCAGTTTGTCAGGCTGGCCTATAACTGAATAAAAAATTAGAATTTCTTGAAATGGCAGGGCAGCTTCAATGGTGAATGGCCTGTTTAAAGGAGCTAATCCAATGTAAGAGCTAGTATGTCCCTCCACTTCTTGGAAGGATTGATTCAACCACATCAGGTGCATGTGTGGAGAGTGCTGAATTGCTTTTCTTTACACAAATGAAAACATTTAGAGAAGAAGTTGCTGCTTTTTTTTCTCCTGAGCCCTCCAGAGGAAAAGTGCTATCTCCATCCACATTGAGCAATGGCTTAAGTCCCACCAGCCAATTACACTGTGAAGTGAAGCTTGGTGAAAGTGTTGCCTTTCTCACAGGTCTCTATCTCCAGTTCTTCCCTTAACGGCCATTTGCTGCCATTAACTGGATGCTTCCAAGCACCTCCCAAGTCCTACAGCATCTGGTCCATGGGCCAGATGCCATAAACGCTGATTTGTGCTGGAGAGAGCACCAAATCCAATTATTACTGCTTAAGGACAGATTTCTGCCCCGCCCCCCCCAAGGCTATTTGTTCCTTATGCTATGCTTTTTGGCCACATAAGAGTGAACTGCTCTGGGTAACCTATCTGTGCAAAACACATCAGGCTTCATCCCATAGCACTTTGTTCCATGCTGTCAATCCACTAGTCGTGTGACTACTGACCAAGGTATAGCACATCTAGGTTTTTCTGATTAATTGTTTGTTAAAAAATGGTATCTAGATTCCTGTTGTTTCATTCTGTTCTATTTTTACATGAATAACGGCTGGGGTTTTTTTATTTATTTAGTGTAACTTAAAGTTTGCATTTTCATGTTGAAGGGAAACATTTGTGCACCTGTGTTTTCTCCAGAATAATGATCTTTCAAAAGACCTTATTGAAAGGCAGAGGATGAAAGGGGGAAGAGAAAGATTCTGCTAAAAGGCCTTCTCTGTGTTTCAGTAAATGGTTTCCAGATCCTCTGTTTCGAAGAACATTAGCTGGCTTCTCTGTTTCATCAGCTACCACTCCTTTTTCTGTTCTTTCACATACATTTATTGTTTTGGGGGATTTGGGGGGGAAGTAATTTTATTCTCTCAGAATATTTAATTTCTTCTCCAAAACTTCTGTTCCTTCCAATGTATTGTCAGCTCTTTTAGGAAAATCTCATGCTTATCTTTACTCATCCTCCTCATCAGCCTTGAGGGTGTACATGATGCTGATGCTATCAAAGCACACTTTTTCTTTTTCATCGCAAAGCACTGCACAATTCCCCATCCAATGTCTGATGTGTGAGGGCTTACTTGTCATTAAAAAGGTTTGATTTTTTGGGGAAATCAGTTTTCATAAGAGTCTACCAGCCAAAAATTAATTCCATCATACACTGAAAGCTCTTGGGCCTAATACTTGCTGGTTTCCATGAAGGTTCCCTGATCTACGTCCTGAGAGGTGAGAAGAATCAGAATACCAGTGTGTAATGTCTTTAATATCTGGGGAGGTACCAGGGATCTATTTCCATCAATCTGAATTCTGCCAGGCAACTGTCTCAGAAGAAACTTATAAAAAAATGTTTCTTGGAATCAAAGTTACCTTAGATTGGATGAAGCAGGCAAAGACGTAAATTTTAAGTTTCTGTTTCCCAAGGAAGCTTGTTTAGTGCTTAGTATCAGAGGCTTCTAATTACTGTGGATGTAAGTTTTTCACTCCTTCAATCAGTTCACACATTACTACTTGTATTAATACAAAAATCTGCCATATGTTTTTACAGTGAGCATGTTAATCTGAACACTGACCTTCACAACATTGTCACTGGCTATGCTTAAAGCTGACTTTATGAGAAGAGTTTTCATCAGTGGTGTCAAAAACCTTCAATAATTAAAGTTACTATCACATATGTACATTTTTTTTTCTTTTCTTGTAATAAAAGAAGTCTCCTCTAGAGCAAACAAAGAGAGAAAAAATTAATTGATCTGACACTTGAGCTGAGAAGACATACTTTAAGGAATACCACTTAAAGGAAAAGGAAGTTTGGAGTCTCAAATAATTAAAATGAGAATTTGGCCAAGCAAAGGAAGGCATTTTCTTTCAATATACTATTTTACGTAGGCTTGAAAAGTCTTTCCATATGTCTTCTATTGCTGAATCTTATTTCTCAACTTTAGAAAAACAGTAGGATTAAGCTCAGTGTAACTTTTTCCGTGACAGAGGTAAGAAAAATACAATTTAAACATGCAATTTTATTCAGGATATGTGCGGTATAAAGAATTTTATTTCCACTTCAACCTGCACATGCTTGTCCTGTTTTCTGTAAATCTTTCGTAGAGTTGGATGCTGTACAGGGATCTCCTCATTTACATCTTCAAATATAGATTCCCAATTACCAATACCTACAGTTCTTAATACAGCTTTTCTACAAAAGCAACCACTACATTACCTAAGGAAATTATATGAATACAGGGGAATATATTCCAACACATCAATAAACACTTCAGAAAATGCAGCTTGAGGGGCACACATGGGACCAAAAGCACCCTCTGCTTTGGCAATGGATTGATACTTAAAGGATGAAACTCTTGCTATTAAAGCTTTTGAATATTCTTTTTTAGCCCTAACTGGTGGCAATTCTCTTTCTGAAAATGAAGATCCTAATATACAGAGTTTGAGGTAATATGTGCTATCTGTGTACCAGTCATGTTGTTCTATCAATCATTCTTATGTGAAGGGTATTTATATTCTTATTTCATCAGTTTGAAGTCTTTTATGTCTAACTGTCAGTAGAGGATATCTCAAGGCCCCCAAAACTTTTTCTAATGGTGGAATAAGTCAACAATATTTCACTACTTTTTTTTTAAGCTAAGCTTGCAATTTTTTGAGTGCTATAAACTCCCTTTAAACAAATGAGACTTCCATCATAACCTGTCTTTATCTTTGCCCACAAAATCCTTTGCAAGCAATGAAGAAGCCATAGCAGTATACTCTAACAATAGTGAATGCCTTTGATTATATAAATAAATAAAACAAGACAGGCATATGAAGCAAGATCACTCCATCAGTTTGTGGTGTTCGCATAAAAAGGATGGAGGAGAAGACAAACATTTATAGGAAGGGAAGTTCCCCCCCTGTAATGGCCACAATAAATATGTGTGGTGGAGAAAAATAAATGTAAGCAGAAGACATGCACACCTGATGTTGAAGAAAAGCCCGTTCATGCTTGGAGAAATTGGAGAAATTGTTCAAGAGCTGCTCATCCATGTTAAAAAATATTACCCCTGTAATCCTGCCAAGGACAGTGAGACCTATTGTAGTTGACTGAATAAGTACTGGTCGTTCAAGTTAAAGTGTCATAGGGGCAGCTGTAATTTATACACCCAATTTTTCTAACACATCCAAAACTTTTTTTTTTTTAAGAAACAGGCCAGATTCTTGGACAACATAAATTGGTACAGCTGATTAAAGCCAATGGCTCTATTCCAGGTTTTCTTAGCTGTGTCTCTTGTGTGCCATACATCACTTTGCCTATTTGCACAAGTTGTTCACTTTTAATTTTGCTTGAGATCTTGTGTGTTTCTGTCTGCCAATTTTAACAATCATGGCAGACATTTGCTTTATTTTTGAATAAGACTGGATTAAGAAAGTACTAGTCTAAACTTATGTGAAAAGTTGAAATGTGTAAGAGGGTCACCAAGGGCAGGACAGAGCCCTTAGTCTGTGCAGGATTTATTGTGATTAGACAAGCTTTATGCCAATCACCATCAT
>VYZV01000496.1:5205-20842 GCA_013401275.1 Pandion haliaetus | reverse complement strand
CACAGATGTGAGAGAGATGCAAGTTGCTAATAGAGTCAAGAAAGTAATATCTCTCTCTTTTGGTTTCTGAAGGTTAAAGGTGGAAATGTTCAGCACTTTGCCTTGTGCCCTTTCATTGTCCCCTCTCTTAACTTGTTTATATCTCTTCCTTTTTCTTTAAGACTGGTCTCCAAAGACTCCAGCAGAAAGAAAGGGGTGCTTCTGCTCTCATAATCACCAATTCCTTTTCTGTAATGGAAGTGTTAATGCACAAAAGATCAATTCCATACAGAAACGGGGTAGACACAGTTTACTCCCCATACTTTTCCAATCAAATAAATGTGAGTGCATCCACTTATCTAGTCAGCCAAACACAGAAAGTTTCCAGAACCTATATAACTGTTAGTAATGACAAAAAGGTTTCACATTATCTTCCTCATCCACATTTCCTCAGAGATCAATATAGCTGAGCACATCTTCTGCATACTTCCATAAGGAGACAAATATAAAACTTAGTTGCATCAAATGTATTTAGAAACCAGTTTTTAAATGGAAAAGAAGGAGGGGGAGGAAATCTGAAAGGCTATCAATACAATGTTAGAATTACATTATTTGAAACAAGGATGAATGGGATAGCACAAAGTCAAAAGGATTTACGCAGCAACTTTCCAGAGGTGATAAATGATCTTTGTTAAAACATGGTCGGCACAATGCATTTTACTAACATGTAAAGTGTTTCAATTTGGTAATCCGAAAATGTCACAATGCTGAAATTCCTAAAATAGCTTCACAGTGAGGGGAGGGAATATTAACTCCTCATATGGGATTTACTTTGCTAACTTCAGGCGAGTTGTAGCCTCTTGAAAAGCTGTAGTTATTTGGCAGATTTGGGCTTTCAGTGGTTTGCAGTAAGCACAGCAGGATTTCTGCCAATACCCTGCAACGTGGTTTGGTGGAGGTTTAGGACTGGAACTTCTGCAACCTCTGTTTAAAAGCCCTTTTTGATCTTGGGCAAAGTACTTTGTGGGGGAGGAACAGACCTCAAAAGTACAAATGGATTTGGAGGCCTCGGGTGCCATTCGCCTCCCTGGAATTGTATCCCTTGTTTCATGGGTCTCAGTTCTCCCCTCTACACGCAGGGATTGTAGCCCATTCCTACCATACAGGCGTACTGTGAGCTAGTTAATACCTGTGATTTATTATAGTAGCACTGCAGATATTGCTTTTAGTTTCTGGGCAGTCCTGCACTTTCACACCTATGAAGTGGCACAGGTTTCTCTTTTTCCTGCCCCATGTTCAACATGATTCTTGGGCCTATGTTCACTGACTGGTTTCAAGGCCATAGTAATAACCTTAATTTGCATTATCAAGCATCTTCATAGTCTTGCAGTGTTAAGCCCCTATTGGAGATTTTAAAAGGTGTGATATGCAGGAAGTATCTCCACAAAATTTCGGTCTTTAGAAGCTAGGTTAATCTACTGCATCCTTTGTCATACACAGTTCAATTCTGTTTTGGCTAAGTAGAGAGTTTGGTATATACTAAAGTATGTAGGACAGCAAGAAAGTCTGGCCCACAGAGGGGCACCAAAAGTATGCCATGACGTGTTTTGTTTTTCTCACAAGTGAGCGCACGAAGTTGAGCCATCGAAAAAAACCTTGATCGTTCTTCACAGCTTACCAAAATACTGTGAAACTTTTGAAGAATCCACATTGTTCTATGCAAAGCAAGCAACCTGCCCCCACCACCAGCACTTTTCTGTAGAAGTCCTAACCAGCTTACATTTGTCTGAGAGAGGCCGTTCTAGTATTAGTTCTCATATTGGCAATATCTTGACCCTAGGATCTAAAGGACCACAACCACATTCAAACTCAAGGGAGCTCCCAAGCCTATCTGCTGGATCCTACCTCTAAACTCCACAGGCTACCAGCAAGTGTTTGTATCTGTTTCACTTGCTAGAGTTAGTTTTGTTCATGGACTCAGGTAAGCACTTGTGATTCCAGTTTTGAAGTTGCATTGTGAAGGGAGATTTATAAACATGCCCCGTGGTTGGATTAGAAATAGCACTTTTTAACTTAAAGCTATATTTTGAAACCATTACTCATATTGACTTCTATGGACTTTGTTGTGGTGTAAGATACTACCCAGCATAGTAGAACCTGGGCCAGAGTTACTAAGGTCATGAGTTCACCTTGTCTACTCAGGCTGTTGCAGATCTGTTCCTCCAAAGTCATGAGTATCTGTGCACATACAGAGGAGTAGTGAGAGCCTTAACTGTCTCTTTTTTTTTTTTTGTCCAGTGGATGAAGTAGGCCACCAGGAACATATTCTTCTGCTGCTGGACTACAGACAAAAGCAATAGGGTTATAAGGTCAAATGGGAGATACCAAACAACTAGGTGCCAACACTCTCATCACACCTGCTACAAGAGATCTGTGCGGTGTGGTGTGAGCCAGCCCCACTCTGCACTCCAGTGTTGCTATACCTGTCTGTGCTGTCTACTGTGGTGACGCTAGCAGCGTCGGATAGCTGAAAAAGGAGAAAGCCTGGAGTGGATGTCACTTCAGGCTCCTCCTGCATCAGGCAATATTCCCCTTCTGAACAACTAGCAGAGATGCTGTATGTGAAGACTGAATTAGTGCCTCTTGAAAAAAAGTGGATGAAAGCAAGTATTATGGTGGGATAAAAGGACTCAGTAATTTATCAGGTAGAGGAGAAGGAAGCCCAGTGCCACAAACACTACCGTGAGCTGCAGGCTCCACCACTAGATGAACTGGTCCATATTCATGCCCTTGAGAGAGCAGGTCACTTGGTAAACAGGGATTAATAAGGGAAATTATTTTTAAGACACAGTCCCCTGAAATTCACCTTATGCTATTGTCCTGCAATGCTTAGTGCTATTGTGAAATTGTTCTGCCATTGGCCTTGTAAGAGGCTCAAGCTGTATCACATGTCACTGAAAGAGTCCTCTGAGCTACAATAATTCCTTCCTTAAGAACCTCCTACAGTAGTAACAAGCCCAAGCTATGCTCTAATAAGAGAAACCTTTCAGGAATTAAATACAGCTTTAAGCAAGAAATGAGACCAGCAGCCATCTCTTGAAGCTGTTTTCTAACCAATGTGTTTGGTGGGGTTACGGTTTTCACATTATTCTATATTTTCTCTATTTATAGCCACTAAACTGTAAATATTGACATTCCCAAGTACTACAAAAAAAGTTACGCAGAACGAAGATAGTAAAACACCTTGAGCCCCTAACCTTTAAATCTTTATAGCCTCCAGTCACCCCTATCCCCCTGCCAATCGACACAACGTTGCAGAGCATACACAGGGTCTGTTCTAGTCATATGGTTATCAGTCTGGTTCCCTGAAAAGGGAAGGAAGATACCTACTCAATAGAGCACCAAAGTAGGAACAAATAGCACCAAAACCATGCAGCAGTAGGCTCTTAAAACACGTTTCATGTGACAAATTCACATTAGGGCAAAAGAAGGCTTGGAGTTTTTCCATGGTGCTCAAAAGAAAGTCCAGGAGCTCTTGTTGTCCATCAGCTGCCCTGACCTTTCTTTGATGTAATATGTAAATGGAAAGGAAATCATAGCAGGTTTGTTTCACATCTTGAACTTGCAACTACCAAGGGCACGTATAAAACGAAAGTGGGAGTGCTTTATAGCCTCTGAAATAAATAAATTACTTGAAACAACAGGTGCAGGAACATGGATCTTTCAGAACGCAAGCTACAAAATGTGTGGCCTCTTTATATTTATGGCTGCCCTACAGTTTATGATAATGGAGTGATGAGTTAGAGGAGTAAAAGATTGTCCCTTAGCAGAAGAAAGTAATTTTTCAGCTATACTGCCTTTGTCTTCATGTCACAGTGTGAAAAAACCAGTAACATGATTTTTATTTATCAAAGTAAATGCATGGGTTTTTAAATAGATTTCAGAAAGAAAAAATAGATTTATTTCCTATACCTTAGGAAGTGAGTTTCACTAAAGCCAAAATGAATTTTTGCACCCATTTCTGCCCCTCTCTGTGTTTTAGTTTGATTTTTACAGCTTAAGTGTGTCTTACTCCAGGGATAATCCTGTTCTAGACTGTAAACAACGGAGCAGAAACTGATTCCTTATCTTATTTGTACAACATCCAGCACTACTGTAATAAAAATATTTAGTAATAGTAGCATGCATTTTCAGGAACACTCATGCAGTACAGAACTTTTCAATAAAGAGTAAAATATTAAATATGAAACTTTTTAATCAACTTTGACTCATCAAAGCAAAAGCCCTTCATGAAAAGTGAATATTGATTACATTCTCATTTACAGAAAATGTTTGAAACATTTCAGAACTGATAGATATCATGTTTTTGCCATGGCTTTTCATTTCACACTGTGAGAATTCATATTTAAAAAAAAAAATGAAAAAGAAAGAAAAAGTTTAAAAATAATTTAGAATTACCTAAATGAATCTGTATCACCTGACCAAAATTTTTTTGAGGGATTGGGGGGTGTCAGTTCAAGAAATCACTCTTAATTTTTTACTTTTTCTTCACGGGTCTGGAGGAAGACAGTGTTAAAATTTCATAATAAATAGAAAAAAGATTTCTTCCCAAGCTGTATATATGCAGCATGAAGAACTGTAGCAAAATGAAGTCTCAGCTGAAGTAAGCGTACAATATATTGATTTTTTTTACGAAGAAATCTTTTGATACTTTTCTTTCTTTTAGGGAAATGCACTGTTAAGCTTAGTTAAAAGGCAGAGAGGCAAACCAAGTCCTGGGTTGTCTTTAATGAAGCTTTCTGAAGATGGCTTTATAAAACCAGAAAGCCATTTTAGAGTGATTTGCAAGAAGGGTATATACCTTTACAGAGAAACCTTCGTTTGGGTCATTTGGATTTCTCTCTTTTCCCTGGAAGCAGCTAGTCAAAACTGTCTGTATGCAACAGAAAGATAAAAATTTCAATTAGGTTGAGTGCTGTCATAAGCATACTACATGAGAAGGCTTGAGATAATACGCATTACATATTGATGTCTATCAGCCCTGAGAACATAGCCATGTTTTATTCCATGCCCCTTTTGTAGGTTTGGCAGCAGTGGCACCCAATAAAGGCCTAATCATATTAATTTATGCCCCTATCAATTATGCATTCAGATTCCCTCGATAGCTTGTCAGTTTTTATTCACTATTTTCTGAAAAATACGCCTATTACAGTTACTGAGCAAATAGGAGGACTGTCAGAAACTGAGATTTAAAGAATATTACTTAAAAGGGGTGGGTTTCTTTAATTTATAAATCTTGTATTATATGTCATGCATTTGTTAGTTTTAAAAGAGGTGACAGTGCAGGGACAGATGTCACATTAAGGACTTTCTGAAGACAAGGGGAGAAGTCTCCTTAAGAAAGCTCTGCGATTTATTCAACTTTTTTTGAAAGCAAAGTGTTCTGCGTCCTGTAGATGTAGTAAAAACGTATCAGCTTTGTTAGTTTAATATGAATTTGATTTTGTGTCTCTCAAATGATGTGTATCAATGAGGTACTTAACAAAAGTATTTTCAGCTTGTGAACTGGTGTGGGAAACAGTTTTATATCCAGCAATAAGTTGGTGTCTCAAACTGCGTTCTAGATCCAGTGCCCATCTTAGGGTCATCATAAGCAGTAAATAAGACAGATAAGTAGATGTAGTGTGTGAATGAATTGCCCCATTCTGTAACATCTACCAAGGAGCCGTGGAGTAGTCTGTACTAGCAACTTAAAAATTACCTTGATGTCGATGTGGGAAGGGAGATACTCCCAGCCCACCTTATTCATACACACTATACTGTTTGAATGTGCCTGTGAGAGTGCTTTGTTTAGGAATGGAAGTGCTCTTTGGAGGCAAATCTCCCAGATTTCTCCACATACAGCTCTGTGGTTCACATTGCTGGGCAGTCTCGGAGATGACAGTCAGGACTTCTTTCTGTGGGACTAACCGGGGCGATACAAGCCACGGGACAGGGCAACATCTTCCAACCCGGAATGGGCATTCGGAGCAGGGTGGCGTTGGTCTGGAGACAGGGCAGACTATTAGTTCTTTCCTGTCAAACCAGTAAAAAGGGCTGGGGTTTATCACCAAAAGTTGGAGGTCCTGTCCAGATCATAACCCACTCACAACTAGGCCACTCTCCTTGTTTTCTCAGGTTTACTACAATGCCAAAAGAATGAAAATCTAATGAAAAAAACAGATCTCAGCACTAATTGTCCCAGTCCTCATATCTTGATACTTGAAACCTTTCTGCTGTTGTTTCACCCGCTCCCTGCCACCGACCACTGCTCAAGAGCATCCTTCTTTTTCCACCCTCTGGCTGCATCTTCCTCACTCCAAGAACATCTACTTCAGCTTCTCCTCCTCTTCCTCGTTCACTTCCAGCCTCTCCTTCCTACTTCTAGAGCAGTTAACCTGATTTCACATCCTATCATATCACTATCTATGCTGTCAGACTTCCCCTCACCCTTCTTTTAAAAGTAAGTTTTTTCACTAAAACCCTTAGTGGGGAAAAACACTTTAGAGAAGGAGAAAAAAAAAAAAGGGAAGAGAACCTCAGAAGTGCTGATGCTGCTGTATTACGTTATCTGATACTCTGTGTGTTGGATTTGCCTCTCTCTGGGTGAGCCCAGAAATGCATTCCTTCTGGTGTAAATAGGGTTTAAGGATATAAGGATGTCGGTGGCAGGCCCAGAGTCTCCAGCAGAGGTCTGGGGCCTCTCACTTCTGTCCTCACTGCAGACGAGTTCAATGTATAATGGGGTCTCTACCCAGTGACTTTACCGGGGCCCTTCTCATTCAGAGGGGTTTCCAACCCATCTCTTGCCGTGCCAGGAGTTCTTCTCCCCCCTGGAAAGTTCAGCAGGATAAGCGTCACCCTTTTGGCATGACCCAGTCCCGGGGAGCCCTCAGAGCACCTCGTGCTGTTTCGGAGAAGGCCGTCTCCCCTTCCTGACAGGAGAGGAAGGTCCAAATGAAGAGGATCTCTTTTGTCACTCGTGTTTTTACATTATATAGGAAATAGAAGTAAACCCTGAGGTCTTGCCTTGGCCAAGTCCTCCGTAGCTTCAATACAAGCGGGTAACTGAGGCGTACAGTTTTTGTTTTCTTCACCCACTCCTGAGTATGTGTTGCTTTTCAGCTCTGCCCACCCAATTAAATAATCAATGAAGACTGAACTTGTGCCTATTAAGCAACCTTGTTCTTCCTCCCCTACAAATTCATCCACCCTTGCACAGTACTTTGGCTTTACAATGGGTTGTACCTCCCCTTTCCTCTGGCTCTTTGAAGATTTGGCTCTTTGTTTAGTGAAGTTCTCCAGTTCCAGGAACTAGTACCACATTACCTAAATCATCCCAGTGTTTATTTTAGCCTGACGGTGGTGGTGTTAATGAGGCTTAGCTATGTTACAACATTTAAAATCTTTGTAGTATCTTAAATGTATTGCATCTTAAAATACCCCCTTCAGGTACGTAAGTATTATCCAAATCATATAAACGGAGAAGTAAAAACAAATGTTTAGGGATTTGCCTAAGGCCATGCAATAAGTCAGTGGCAGAGCCAAGAGTCAAACCCACCTATTTGTGGTGAGTCAGCCCATGCTGGCATGAGTTGGTGGGTTCCTACTATGGAAATCAGTCTATTCATTGCGCATAGTACTCATTTCAATCATTTCATAAACTGGCTCTAGCAGTTGCCTTCCCTTTAATAACAACTTTCCCAGAAATGCTTTTGCCTGCTTAACTCCATATAGCTCTTACATATCTACATAGGGAGTAGCATATGGAATCTACAGCTTGCATGGTTGCTGTTTTTTCTTGTGTTTTGGGGGGTTTTTCTCAGGAAGGAAAGAAATTAATCAAAAGTGGAGGAGACTGTGTTCCTAAAGTGCTGGGAAGATTTTCTGTGCCTGCCCTTGAAATTAAAAAGTATCTGAACAACCATTTACCTTGTGGGGTTGAACAGTAGTTCATGGTCCATAATTTTCCTTTCTCTACTTTTTAAGGATTCAATAAGACTCTTAGGGAAGGAGATGTGCAAGTGAAAGGGAGAGAAACATACAGGCAGCAAATATGTTTGAGAACATTTATGATGTAGGTAAGTAATCCAAAAAGTGATGAAATAGTAAAGTGACAAGACCTGGCCTGAACATCTAAAACTTTGATGTTTGGCAGAGAAAATTAGACCAATTAAAGGGTGCCTCTGGGAAGCTTTACCTTACGTGACCAGAACTACACAACATCTTGGTGCCCTTGGCACTTTTACAGAGATAATACTCATGTGAATATGAATAGTTTTGCCAGTATGTTAGTCATCTGCAGGATTTTGTTCTGCACTTGGTTTGGATGTGTTTCTGTATCACCTTTTGTTTCCTGAGAAGATCATGCGGTAATGTGCAGTTCAGCCCGACCCTTTGCTATTGCCTCAGTTCCCCTTTTGCAGTATTTCGAGGTATTAGTGGAGTGAAGGATCCTCTCTTCTACACTTGCTTTCTCAAACTTCCCCATTTAAAACTGAAGTGCCTGGAGGCTATTGGTTGGTGTTTAGTAACACTCTACAGTAGCAACTTTCTCTTCATCGTTACACCAGATTTTTATACCTTAGTATATACAGGTCTTAAGTGCTTCCCTTGACCAACAGCCCGAGGATTATAGAAGAGCACTCACAAAAAAGAATAAAATCGGTACATCTTTTAAAGTCCAGAGTCAGAGGCACAGAAAAACACTCCTGGATTGTACTGAGATATTTTTTCCCTCGTCCTAAAAAACAGTATAAATCCAAATAGCAGAACTTAGAAAAAGCAGAAATGTAGTAAGATAATAAATGAATTAATCTGTTTGGAAAACAAAGCTGATAATACTGTACTTGCGAGACAAAGACAAAAGGCAGCTTTCGGATGGGGAAAAAGAAACACAGAGACCTCTTCAAACAGCCTTTCTTTACTGTGAGCAGTAATCTGTAGGCACGAATGGAGCTTATTTGAGAGGCATCTAAAGAACTGCACGGTGAGAAGGCAAATTTAATAGTGCCTCTGTGTATGATTTTAAAGACAGTCGAGCCACTTTGGGGTTGGTTTTTTTCATACATCTCATCACCTAAACAGTTCAGGCACAAGGCACTGGTAAAATCAGAGATACTGATATGTGATACTGCAGCGATGGATTGTTTTGACCTATTTTAAGCTCATACCTTAAGGAGAAAAGCATTTGGAGGGGTTTAGAGAGTAAAAACTTCAGGTTGGAAACACACTTCGTCTGTTTCTGGCTGATGTGCACGTCTGTGCGTGCTGGCAGTCAGCTGTTTTTCCACAACTTTTGCTTTTAGGTGATCATGTAAGTGCCTGACAAGCAGAGTCATCAACATATTTTCAATTGAATGCTTTTCTGTTGCAAAACAGTGTTCTGTAAAAATGCAGATGCCGATGAAAAGATCTATTTCTATTCTACTTTCCATCCCTTTGAAAAATAAAAGCAATCATTAAAAAAAAAAGGGGGGGGGCGGGATTGGAATGGGAGTTCCTCTGCACAGGTTTTGTCTGACAGGAAAGAACACACACAGGTACTGTCATGTTCTATTATTGTCTTAATTGTTAATTTTATACAGTTGTTTTAGAGGCAACCATTCNTTTAAATAATTTTGGCAGCAAAAATATTTTACTATGATTTACGAGAGGGGAATACTCATGATAACAATTCACAGAGAGAAAAATGAAAAGAACTGATTAGAAAGATGAAGAAAGTTAGCTGTTAGGAGAATCTGAAAAGTCTAAATATTTTCCAAAATATAAGTAATTCAAAAATACTTGGTAAGAATTTACAAATATCTGAAAACTTGAATCCCCAAAGGTTTAAAAAATGACGCAGCTTGGTGTCTAGGTAACAAAATTATGTTAAATTAGAGGGGCTTATAGAAGTTTACATTTCCTGAGACTCAAACCAAAATGTGCTTGAACAGTGAGATTGTTTCAAACATGAAGTAATTTCTAAACACAATTGGAGAAACTATATAGTTTTCACTTCTAAGAAAGGAAGTAGACTACCAGACTGAAGTATATTGAAGTTGGTGAATGTACTATTCCTCATCTTTACACATTGACCTTGTTTCTGTGTTCAGAAACCATATATAGAGTTGTTGAGTTGGTCAATAAACTAATCCAGCCATCAATAAAGCACACCTTCTTGTTTATTAATATGTGATTAAAAATGTATATGATAAAAAGATATTGACTGAGCAGAGTTTGGGTGACAAGAACAATTATAGCTTCAAGCCTAATCAGTACATGAGCTGTTTAACCCAGTGAAAGTCAATAGTCTATTTCTGAACAATTACACTTTTTGTTTTAAATAAAGTATTTGGATTTTGCTAGTGGTCTTATTTTCTCTTCGTGATTTAGGTGTGTACACTGAAGCAGAAAGAAACAGCCGCGAAATAAATCACCCAATATAATTCCACTTCATGGTCTTCATATGATAAAGTTGTAAATATGCAGTGAATGGGATTTTTTTTTAAATATAACTTGCTAGCCACAAATAAATTAAACTCAGAATAAGTATGTGTCTCTCTTCAATTGTATTACTAGTTGCACAGGTCTTAATCACATTTCTACCGTGTCCTAATTTACTTATATATTTCTGTTGTTATTTTAAGCTAAAGTCATAATTTTACTGCATTCAAAGTGCTCCATCTTGATTTCATTAAAGCAGGTTCTTAAACCTAATCAGAAATTATAACCAAAAGCCATTCAATTCCTCCTTGAGTGATCCTTAGCTTTTACAAACTTTTCTCACTCAATGCACCTTCACTCCAAACCAACAATATTCCACAGAGCTCGATGGCTGATTAAAAGTCAAGAGCATGCAGAAAAGTTGAACTGGGTGCATCTTTAAACACCAAAATATTCCACTGTAGTGGGCGTTCAGTAGAAAGTGGGAGCCAGTGAATGGCCAGAAATTCCTGAGCAAGAACACAGGGTCACTGGCTTGTCCCCACAATGTTAAAAATTAACTGTGGGGCCAAAGCAAGCAGCATCAAGTGTCTGAGCTATCCACAAGCAGAACTTTCAGCATTTTTAACGCTGGTTTGTTGTGTCAACATTCAAGATTCAATGAAATCAATGGTACTCCCCAAAGTGCTTGCAAGTTGTAAATCTTTAAGTGCGAGATCAGAAACTCCTTATCTATTCCGTAAGTATCATGTTCATCAGTTACAGTGACTAGCATTTCCACAGATAGTTTTCCTACCTGCTAATCATGTCATCTTCTTAATTCCTTTACAGAATAAAATGATAAGGACTTCAGAAACAAAATCTTTTGCATTAAAGATAACACAATTCCATCATTTATTCTTCTCAAATGCATTTGTTTTAGGCGAATGTAAAATTTACCTTGTTGTTGATTGCTGCGATAGAAAGTTGTTGTTTCATAAGAGAAGAATAAATGAACTGAAAGAGAAGCCTACTATTGTGCTCACACAACCTTGAAAGTTTTGGCTTCTTTGAAATTGGTGTTGACACTATAAACACACTTTTCTGAGTACCTTCATATTAATATATCAGTTCTGATGCAACAGTAAGTAAAAGTCGACCAGCTTTTCCCCTGACTGAAGCAAGAGTCACTGTTTGACTCTTAGAAACCAGAGAATTACTGGGAGGTAATTTCCACTTGATTACAGTGTAGTTCCAATGCTTTTCCTGGGTGTGTCTGATTCCAGCTAGTGCAGGAGATGGCATACTGATGTAGGTGGACCATTGGTACGATCCGGCATGGTATCTCCTGGTCAACAAGAAAAGTTTTCTTTTGGGCAGGCAAAAACGTTTCTGATGTCTTGTGAAAGAACACCCACAGGGTCAGCTTTGATTTACTTTGGATGGTGATGTCTGAAGCACAGAGAACACTTGTTCAGAAATTGAGTGGTCCCCATTTTTAAAAATTTCCTCTTTAAATAGATGGTACAGTCAGTGCCTCAGAAGTACGTGCGAGGGTGCAGCAGCTGTGACTGAAGGGATTGCCCCCCCAAAAAAAAGTCCAGTCATCTAAGATAAGAGTCTTTCCCCAAGTTGCCTTCAGGAGAAGACAACTCTGTAGCTGCAGAGTGGAGCTTAGCTAAGTCAGCCTGAGCAGCCTGACCACCTGCAGAGCTTACAGGTCATAACATCTCCACAGGAGGAGCCGAGTACAGTATCAAAGGTCTGAATCTCTTTATATCTATGGCACTGATACGTCTGAGCAATTCCCAATAGATTCTAATCTGAAGAAAGAGTTGGGTTTGATATCCATCTGTTTCAAGATAAATGAGAGTTTCTAAATCAAGAGTGGGGAAGGTATAAATATGCAGGCAAGAAAAATTATTCCTGAAGAGAACATCTATTGCAGCTTCACATTAATAGGTGCAGCTCTCCCACCACAATAGCGTGCTGCCAAACAGTACAAAAGAGACTCTGGAAGGTAAATTTATTAGGCTAAAAATCTATTTTTCTGAGTTTAAACTTACCCATCTGCTTATCTTCAAACAGACTCTAAACACAGCATCACTGATAATACACTTTGTTCCAGTCCATTACTTGATTCAGTCACATGTTTAAAAATATTAGTACATTTAAGAATGTTGGTACAATTATGACTCTAATCAAATATGTATATAGTAGAACTTTATTCTTCCACTAAATAAAACAGGAGTTTAATTCATTTTAGTTTTCTTCTTTTTTTGTAATGCTCTTCCTCAGCTTTTTAAATTAAAACTCTAGCATTAACCCTACAATTCTCAGTATTTAGGAAAAGCTCACCTGCATTTTCATGAAGCAAATACCCAAGGTGTGTTGATTTATTAGGAAGGTGTATGGAAATAAATGTGTAGTTGCTCAAAAAATAAATATTTTTAGGTGTTGATAACAGTAATAAAGTAATTAAAATAAGACAGCTTTGAAGATTTGTATAATGGCTGGGAAGTAATTTCTATTTTTATTCATCTCAGCACCCTTACTTATGGGCATGTTTGATCTTCAGCATCAGCCCCCTCCATGCAATTCTACACCCTTTACCTTCTTCATCATTGCTCATTTTGTCCATGCAGCAGATGGAGGCTTACTGAGCTTTCTGCAACAGTATGTCCTCACTCATATATTCTATATAGGACAGAACATTAGTATGTCTGTTGCAATGAAAGCACGCAACATCTTTTACAGTAGTTTCCATTCAATAGTGAGAGTTCAAACACACAGAATTTTCACTTTAAGTATTGTGAAAACATTTTAGCATGGCTACTTAGTTTAAAAACTATTCTGTTTTTCAAAGGGAGAGCTAAACTAATCCGAGTCACAAATTACAGCTGCCAGATCTCAAGCATTTACCACTTCTCTGCTAAGTGCCACAACTCAGCCTGTATGTGCTCCTCATTCACATAAATGTGGAGTAATGCTGACAAAAAAAAAAAAAAAATGGGGAAAAAACCCCCAACAACATGAAAGTAGTTTAAACACTGTAGCATCTTCTTAACAAGTTGAACTCGGTGAGAGACAGGCACTCATCTGCCTTTAGGGAGGTTGACTTTTCCCTGTGCAAAGTTAGACTGGATGCTTAACTTCTATTTATGCCTTTGCAAACCTTCCCCAGGAGTGAACTACTGCGGCCACACAGCAGGTCCAGAATATCTTCATCATCTTAAATTTACTCCCCCAGACAACTCTGCCTTTCATCTTCCATCTGTTGGTGATATGGGTGAGTGAGCAGGGAGTTTTTGAATGACGAGTGTGACAAAGATGGACCAGCCACTGCCAGTAGGAAGGGGCATCCTCATACCCAGAAAATTGGAAGAAACTTTTATTTTACTCCTCTCTCTAACTTTATGCCAGGAGTGTCCAAGTCCGTTACATTATCGGTGTATTTATGAATCAAATCTTTGCCTTTGAACAAGTACCTGTGAAATACCGCAATGCTATTGCAATGAGTGTTAACCTTATACTCAAATGATTTACTGTGACCCCTACTGTTGTTTTGGAGCCTTCAGAGATACATAGAGATACAGTCAGATTACTGTACATCAAAGTAGGTACCTACTTTTATATAGTGATCTATTCATTCATGATTGAGATATAGTCACCTCAGGGGTGGGATGATACAGGATTATCATCACAGGCAATAGTAAAGCGTTATTGACATGAATATTAGATCTCTGACTTGGCCGGATACACTGAGAAAAGCACTTTTTTTTTTCCTATTCTATTATTATTGGCCATGGTGAGAGGAATATAGCTCTGCAAAAAGGCTGACAATGTAGGGTATATAAATACAGCAGTGCATATACTGTTTTCTGTCAACATGACTTTTGTACTACACCTTGAAGTTGTTTGGTTTGGTTTTATTAATATTGCTCAATGGAGATGTGGATGTCACACCTATAACTTTTGTCTCTGTTACAGAAACATTTGCTGTTATCTGGGTCTAAATTGGTTCCTAAACAGCCCGATGGCCACCCTTGCATTGCATAATTGAGATTATATTAGTTGTTCTGTCTTGCATATTGGTATAAAAATTATGGACTTGGAAGCATACGTTGCTTTGTTACTAAATCCAAGTGCAGCATCTAATACCAATGGGAAAAAGACAGAGGCTCTGTTTTCTAGCAGGTCACTTTTGTTATGCTTGGATTTGAAATAAGCTGTCTCTTATGCACTGGGTACTTCACATATTTGAGGTCTCTAGAAGGCATTAAGCAATTTACTCTATAACATTTCAATCAAGCCTGTGGTTTGTTAGAGAAGCAGAGAGTTAGGCTGTGGTGGTAAAAGTGATGCTGAAGAGGTCCTTGCTCAGAGAAAATGGCACTTTATTTGTTATGAGTTACTATCAAAATAATGGTGACTGCTGATTGCATCAGGACTCCTGAAGATATCTTTATACTCTGCTCTCGTACAATCTCCGTGTTACTAAAACTGGATCCATTTTCTCTTTTTACATTTGCATTTATTTATCCCATTTGTTCAAGTTATTACAGGTACGATTTTACAATGCCACTGTGGTTATTTCTGGGCATAAAAACTGATGCTGAACTGCAGGTTTATTCTGAATGAGGATCTGCTGTGAAGCGAAGTCAGAGTAGTAAATTATTGTCTCGCTGTCTTGGATCAGTGGATGAATTTTAATCCGTGGCTAAGCAGACAGTTAATTTGGCTGTTTCAGTGAGTGCAGCAACTGCTTGACTCCAGGCCAAGGATCCTCCAACTGAGGTCAGGACCACTTGCCTGGTGATGGCGCTTGCTATCTCCATGACTAAAAGGGAGAGCAATTCTGGAGCTTCTCTGCATTGTGACACAGAAAACAGAATTTTAAAAGTTTAAGAGTAGCTTTTTTCCTGGTTTTTGTTCAAATCCAGCCCAGTGTAGAGCAATCTGGGTTGTTAATGTTAAACCCACCCACCTGAAATCATCTGAAGATTTTACTCCAGTTCCCAATGGATAGGTGTCCGTGTTGCCAAATAAATAAGCAATTAAATATGTGCTAATTGAGAAAAACTGTCAGTGTGTGCTTGGACTCTCTAATTCAGTTACCCTTTTGCTATTACGTTTAACTTCTGAAGGACAGAGCTGTTATCTGTGTTATACCTGAGCAGCAGATGAGCTGAAATACTGCCTAAAAGCTACC
>VYZV01000495.1:2828-23570 GCA_013401275.1 Pandion haliaetus | reverse complement strand
GTGTGGCGAGCTGACCCAACCCCCATCCCCTGTTCCCCTGTGCCACCGGGGGGAGGAGGTAGAAAGCACGGGGAATGGAGCTGAGCTGGGAAGGCGGGAGGGGTGGGGGGAGGTGTTCTGATGTTTGGTTACCCTTCCTAATACCCTTGTGTTTTGTTTTTGTTTTGATTGGTAGTAAATGAAATTGATTTTGTTTCTTCCCCAAGTTGAGCCTGTCTTTTGCCCGTGACCATAAGTGGGGAGTGATCCCTCCCAGTCCTTGTCTCGACCCACGCGCCTGCCTTTGGATTTTCACCTCATTCCACCGTGGCCAGGGGAGGGGGTGGGGAGTGAGCGAGAGGCTTCATGGTGCTTTGTTACCGGCTGGGCTGAAACCATGACAGCCTGCAAATTGTCAGATTTTGTATGACAGTAGAATGTTATGATATCAGTGTAGTATCACTTTGGCCTACTTGTTTTAGCCTGGCTCAAAAAAGACAACTTGATTGTAGTGTCAATGAAACTGTTCTTCTAATTGTGGCAGTATAGTGATTTTAATTTGAAATAACAAATAGGCAAAGAAAAGTTCAATGTAAGAACTTCCAAAACTGATTTTAACATCTGTGCTCCACAGTGAGAGGCATTGTTCACTAGTGAACTGGGAGGGAATAATTAACACTGGAAGAGAGCATGTGCAGCAGAGCACAGGTAGCATAGGTTGACATAGACTGATGCCAGAATACACCAAGATGTCTCTATTTTTATGGTAAACATCTGCTGGGAATGACTGAAACTGAGTTTTTGGGAAATAAACAATTACAATAAATGGAAAGATCAGGTTGGCTTTCACAGTATTACAGGCTGTATTGCTCGAGTTACTCAAGAGCGAGATTTTGAAAAATAATTAGACTGGTCTAAAACCAGCAAGATTAGTTTTTGGGTTAGTTGCATTTCCTTTGTTTTCTGGTTTTGGTTTTGTTTTTTTTTTTTAATACATAGGGAATGCATTTTAGGGTGTATCTTTTAGATCACAAGGGCTAGGACATTGTTTGCTTATCCATCTTTAAAGAAGACATAGAACCTGATGTAGTTTATTTACATATGAGTTTCAGGAGAAGAAATGCAAGACTTTAATTTAAACTCTAAAAGTTAGAAACAAACTGATCTGCTGGAATTTGCAGTTGCTGAAACTGGGTGCATAAAAAAAGCAGAGGAGGAGAATGCAGGAAACGGAGGCTAAAGAGGCAGAAATTCTTGATACTGTGCGAAATATTTACCATGTTTGAGATGTATCATTATTCTGAGACATGAGGACAGTGTAATTTCTTCATCATTACATTCACAAATACTGGGGCAACTCAGGTACACCAATACTTACAAAGGGAAAATTAGAATTTTGAAGTTTAAAGCAGAAGCAGCAAAGTGGCAAACCTCCATGTTCCTTTCATTCTTCAGGGCTGAGTCAGTGACACTCAGTGACTCCATTTACAGTCTTAAACAAATGCTCCTCTTAAAGCCTTATCTCTTTATCTTTAGAGATAATGGATTGGCTGATCTAACTGACTCCGTTAATTATTCTGGTGTTTAAACTGAATAGGCTGAACAAAAATTAGTCACTCTAGATATGGCTGAGACAATACATGTTCTGTGCAAAGGCCCGTGCTCAATATTGGGAATATTCTTCAATATGGTAACAACATTTTCCACGGAGACATCATACCCTTACTTACTCCCGTATGTTTTGGGGGTTTTTTGTTCCTTCATTTCTGAAAACTTAGAGATTGAATACAGCAACCAGGTAATATAAGCAAAGGATAAATATTTTTTAATTGCATTAATGACCATCAGAAACTCCTGAAGATTTGCAGGTTAAAATCCTGCTTGAGGCACTTGTGCAGTTCCAACCCATTGAGTTCAATAAATAAAATAAGAAATATTTGGCATGAATTACATTTAGCTGAGTTTACAAATGGCTTCTTGGTAAAAATAACCATGTGCCAACTGTTGTTTAAATAATGTTTAAACTTCAGCAAGGGGGAAGTAAGTAAATAATTTCATAAAAATTTGCCTTCAACAAAAAGTTGGAAACACACTCTGATTTTACTTGAGAAATTGATAGGAACATAAAAATTTCATCCTGGATAAAATCGGGCAGTCCAATATCCTGTCTCCAGAAGTGGCCAAAACCAGATTCTTTAGGAGTCTTATAGCAGGCAGACATACTATGGCATATCTTCACACATGTCTAATCCTGATCTCACTAGAGATTGCGCTTCGGGGTTTAATCAAGTTTCAATCTTCTTTCCAAAATATATAGATTGTCATTAATTATAGCAACTCCAGGTAAGTCTGCTATCTACACACATTTGTAACGGTTTTGAATATTATGTTTTGTCTGCATTAGCTTCCTGTAGTAGACTGCAATTCAATTTTGTTTTCAGCGTCCCATTTTGTCAATTCCTTTGGGTGTCCTTTTGTTATTATATACACAGAAAACACTGATTTGCTTTTGCTTGGACATTTTGGATTATTTGTTCTTTTACTGTATCATGGAGACTCCCTTTGTCTTCACTGTTAAAGAGACTGAATCCAGAATGTATCTGATATAAACAAAGTCCAATCTAAAAAGATAACATGAACTTTTAAATGGTTCTCCCAAGGGCTGCCAGGATTGCATGAAGCATGTGTTATGTGTTTTAATACAGTAGATAATTGTTTAAAACTCTCTAACTCTTAACAAGTATTCACCTGTAGAAAAGTCTGTCTTCATTTAGCAGAGCTGTGGAAAAGTCTTTTGGCATTTTCTGTGGGAAGTAGCATAAATGTGCATACATGTGCTAAAGCCATTTGATGTAGAGCTCTAAGAATTATATATTTTCCTCTGTGCTCATCTCTTCCCAAGTGATTTTTGTCTTTTTGTTTTGCTCTCCAGTCTCCAAGCAATTTGATATTCCTCAGATTGTTAAGGTCTTCATACATCAGTTGACTTTCTAAACACCATACTAGATTTGCTGTATGAAACATTCCAAGGAAAATAAAGAAGAGAAAGAAAGTAAAAACCTATCAATTTTTGCCACATGCTGATATAAAACAAAGCATGGGAATAATGGTCAGCCTTAAATCTGGAAAAATAAAACGTGAACTCAGATAACATGGGGTCATTCAGAGAGTGTCTTTTTCAAAACCAGCTGAATCAATGCCTGCTCTCACATGACACACTGGGCTCTGCGTTGGGTTGGTAAGATTCTAACATAGCATGACACTAATTTTTTTAGACAGAAACTAATTAACTCCTCACTGAGACTTAGGGGAGGTTCTAGTTAATAATCATTGGGACAATTGCTCCTAAAAGTAGTCAATCAAAGAGCTGAATGCATTGAATTGGAAAGTCAAGACAGAGCTCATTTTCAGCACAGACAGCTCTCACCTGAGTAATATTATCCTTCTATGATCAGATCTGCATTTTTACCAGCTTTGGAAAGGGAGAAGCATGCAATGACAGGGAAATTTAAGGTGCAGCTAGACAGCATTTGATCCAAAATGAGCTGATCCAACAACTCACTGCTGCTGAGAGTGGTAGTTAGGCTCATTCCTGATTCTAATGTGGTCTCACGCACAGTGCCAGCTCTGGCACTCATGTGGCCTCACAGTCAGTTGCTTCAACTCGCTAAATCAGCAGTAAAAAAGCCTGTACTACAAGGGTCAGGTTCTTCCAGCAGCCGCAGTCTGTTTCTGCTCCCTTTGGAAGAATAGAAAGCCTTTCTCTGAGATCATCCTCAACTGCTAATCCCTGCCTCCGTTTTTGGTGTATCTCCCTTTTGCATTGTTAAGGCAGGGATTGGCTATCCACTTGGCTGCTTCTTGCACAGTAGGGTACAGATGAGTAGAGAAGGATGAAGGAAAAAAGCAAGCAGGAGGCCTGATTTAGCATGTTTGAAATGCAGGTTTGTCCCCTAGGTAGTCAAGAGTTCCCCAAATAGGAGACAAGCTGGGATAGGCAGGGAAGGGGAGAGAGGGAGAGAGACCGGTATTCATCTTGCTCAAAACCCATCACCCTTCACTTTTTTTAGGTTTGTCTCACTTCTCCCATGAGGAGCCAGCTAATCCCTTTTGGTCCTTCTATTCCACCTGGCTACCTTTCCATCTCCCCTTCCTTTGCACACATTCCCTGCCACAGTTACAACCTTGTTTGTTTTGTTTTTTATCTTTGCAACTGAGAAGCCCTCAGCCAGCTCATGTATATAATATTGTTTGGTGCGAGAAGCATCCTAAAACACTACTAGCAACTAAGATTCTGCCCTGTTCAGAACCAGCCTTCACTGAACAAGTGCTTTCAGCTACATTAAGTAAATGTTATTAAAAAAAATTATGTTTTTTTCCCCTAATACTAAAATTCTGATTAGGGCTCAATGTGGCCTGCTATTTCCCACTTTCTTCATGGCTAATGCATAATACCTACAGTAAGAGAAAGGAACTTATTATCTGTATAGGCTGCAGTACTGCTTAAACCTCCAGCAAACTGGAGGAGGAACGATTCAACTTTTATCAGGTGGTAATTTTTGTTTTTAAAAGGCAGTCTCATTTGTATAGGTTATTTCATTAACTGTCCCACTGGATGAGAATGTGTACCTTACACCTGCAGTGTTTGCCATCAGTCTGCTTTCATCTCTTATTTTATTAATGTTTTTCTATCTTTAGATCCCATTCTTGCCGGCTGTCATGGTCTAACCCCAGTCAGCAACTAAGCACCATGCAGCCTCTCACTCACTCCCCACCACCACCACCCAGTGGGGTGGGGGAGAAAATCGGGAAAAGAAGTAAAACTCGTGGGTTGAGATAAGAACGGTTTAATAGAACAGAAAAGAAGAAACTAATAATGATAACACTAATAAAATGACAACAGTAATAGTAAAAGGATTGGAGTATACAAGTGATGCACAATGCAATGTCTCGCCACCCATCAGTCGACGCCCAGTTAGTCACTGAGCGGCGATCACCCACCCACCCCCACTCCCCCCAGTTTATATATGTCAGATGGTATGGAATACCCCGTTGGCCACTTTAGGTCAGCTGCCCTGTCCTGTGTTCCCTCCCAACTCCTTGTGCCCCTCCAGCCTTCTTGCTGGCTGGGCATCAGAAGCTGAAAATCCTTACCTTTAGACTAAACATTCCTTAGGAACAACTGAAAACATCAGTGTGTTATCAACATTCTTCTCGGACCTAGCTTAAAAACATAGCACTGTACCAGCTACTAGGAAGATAATTAACTCTATCCCAGCTGAAACCAGGACTTTGCCCTTTGACCTACTTCTGAGCCACTCTACAATATTTTAGTCATATCTGTTTATACTGAAGATGGTTCAAGTGCTTCTGAAAGAACAAAACCAGGCATTGGTCCAAGTTTCAGCTAGTCTATAAACTAATCATAACTGTAAATATCACACATTTGGTGCAGAGAAGTACATATGAGAAATGAGGTTTCAGCCTCTGCTGCAGGCAATTTGTAATGAATGTCTTATAATGTACCAAAGTATGTTGCCACTTCCATCTGCTTTTTCTACCTTATTTTATTTAGTGCTACCAGTTAATCTATAATCCAGTCACAATTCCTTCCTCTCGTTCTAAAATGGCAATGGCTCATGATCTTGTGCCTTGCTACTCTCACCTGATTTCATCACCAGCTCTATCAGTTTCTGCTTTTTGCCTTGCTACACTTCACTTTCTGTGCTTCTCCCTTTCCACCTCCACTGTTAGTTGATTGACATGGGTAAGCATTACAGTCTTTCAGAGCTACAGGCAGTTTCTCATCTTCAGATTCTGAGGTGCCTCCTTCATCAAAGCGTGGACGTGGTGGCAAACCTGGAAATATTGGAAACAGAGCCCCCCAGGGACTGAGCTCTGAGGCCTCAGGGGTTTTAGACACCTGATGGGACTCAGTTAGAAGACATTGGGGGATAATAAGCTCTGTAGCTGCAAGCAAGGAGTACCTTGAGCAGAAGACAATTTATCTCCATTGTGTTTGGAGAGAAGACAAGGGGAATATAGACTTGTCTCAATACGAGAGATGTATACTGTTGATACTCTTGCTCACCTTAGCTGAAATAAATTGCAGTTAAGCTTGTCTAGACTGAGTAATTAAAAACATAGTGAGACAAATTATCCTTTAAGTTGTCTTCAAATCAGGAAATGTTTACCCATAAAAGACCCCTTGATGGGCTGTTCTGGATAGATTGGTAAGTTTTTTCATCTCTCCTTCAGCAATTGCTGAAGTACATCAATCATTTTGGAGTCGAAATGGGAGATGGCTAGACCATATTTCCCTGAGGATCAAAGCCAGACTATTGAATTTAGAGCAGCCTGGAGGTTGCTCTTACCTGCTGAAAGCTGGAGCTGTAACTATCAGCTGACCTTTGCAGTATATCTAAGCATGCATCTCTAAGCATGGTATAAGTAGATATGATATACTTCCTAATCTTTCTCCAACTGTCATGGAAAAAGTCAGAGCTGCTGTGGTCTTTTATCTTCTGTTAGATTCTTGGTCAGTGCTGTGTATTGCTGGCTATTCCTGTTTGGTTTGGTTTTTTTTTTTAGTGGCATCTCTATGAGTTGAATTTCATTTAAGTTTTATTCAGCTTGTTAATGAGATGACAGTCCACTCCCTACTTAAAATATGTAACAAACCACTGTACCTAGCATGAATGAGCTAAATGTACTTAATTGTCAGGTCAGCCCTCACTGCCACATTTTCACCTGCTTGTGTTATACACCTAGAGTATGTTTGCTGCATAATCTTTACAGTTTTGGAGAGTCCATAATTGTAACCATTTAAAGTGTATAGTAAAGACTATTCAGGAGTCCTCAAAAAAACCTGTAAGACTGTACAGATGGGTAACTGTCAGTAAGAAAAGTGAAGCTGCCTTTTTACCTAGTTAAAATATAGTGCAGTTGCATAAATAGACTATAAAATCTTATCAGAGTATTTATCCCTAGCCTTTCACTTCTGATTCAGTTGGCAAACCATTTGGTTTGATTCCTATCAAAGAGACTTCAGTTCTGTGTGTCCATTGAATACAGTGGCATTGTACTCTACTTGTGCTTTGTAAAGTCATATACTTTGTTTTCCAAAGTGGCAATAGAAGGAATGAACATAGCAGTGATACCAAGGTAGCATTTAGTGCCAGAGAGATTAGTAGTTTGGATCCCAAAGTAGTTTCAGTCTAGCCCTCTAGGGGAACCTACGGATCTCTCTGCAAAGTGCTTCCCTGCACAGTGTAGACATAGTCCGTGTTGTATGCAGACTTTATATGGATCACTCTGAAAAGAAGAGCAAAAAGTTGAACACCTGCTTTAGTAGAGTAGCTTGAGTTTATAATTCTCAACAAGTTTGCAAAGCGATTGCAAGAGACAGGTGGCACATTTCATTGATTTGAAAGTAGATTAGATTAGCAGAATGAGAAGATTGTACCCCACCCTCTAGTCATTCATCATTCCTAGGAACATGGAGGCTTCCAGAGATCCTGTATCTTTGGGAAGGACCAAAGGGAAATGCTGAGAAACCAACTGTGAGGAAATGGATTCCTTTCCTACCACAGGAACTGTTGCTTTTTTGAAATCTGCTGTTGGCTGGCTGTTGTCTTTGTCGTTTGTATGTTTTTATAGTTTTTGCTAATAATCTAGATGAACTGAAAGTCTTGTTCTTTTGCCCGAGTCTTGTTGACTTCCACTGAACTTCAGATATTGCTTGACATACTTAGCTGAACTCCATGTCCAGCCTGCATCTGGGTTTGACATAGGAATCCAGGTTCTTCTGAAAAAATAAGCAAACTCTTGAGTAATATTTAAGAGTCTCCTTAGAAAGTTTCCTTTATCTGAATTTCTGAAAGTGCGTACGTGCTTACCACCAGCATATTTTTCAGGACAGCAGAAAAATATGTGAGGACAGATCAGTAGAATGACTGCTACAGTGGGGAATAATTCCAATGGGGAAAAAGCAGTCCTTCAGATAGCTTGGCCAGGCACTGGCACAGTGGTGTCCTCAGGTGGAGTTAAGAGAGTAGTTCCGTCTCCGCATTGACCTCCCTGTGCGAGGGGAAGAGTCCATCGCTGCCTGCAGAATGAGGAGTTACCTGAGCCACTCCTCAAGGCTATCAGTGACAGATGTCATTCAGCACTCTACTGGCTGCAGAGGGAATTAGGACTCTGAAGGAATCTGAGGCATTTTGCAACTCCAAACTGTAATGAGGGTTGCTGGCCTGCAGAACAGGAACTCCTTTAGTGCACAGGGAAGTAATGCCTTCTGGCCAAACAGGCTATCAGTTTTATATACATCTCAGTCTGACCTCAGCAAGTCTTTCATTTCCCTATACTCTGTAAGTGAATGGCTAGAAATTGAGTGCTTATATATACCATGTTTGCTGAGATAGCTTTAATCAACAATCCAGCTGGAGAAAACAGCTCTTCCGGGCCTTTTAAACCTGGTTAGTGATCAGCTCTAGAAAGCTTGATTATATCCATTTAGTTCACCAGTGCATACTGATTGCAAGAGAGACATAAAACTGGGACTTAAAGGCCAGCAGAAATGTGGAATCTTGCACATGGTGGATGGAATAGTACATATGAAAAATAATATCATGTTCAGAACATGGTCAGTGAACCATGATCTCAGTATGAAGTCTGAGAACCTAATATGTGGTTCTTTTTTTATTTTTCTCTGTCCTGCATCTCAATGAAGAATATCCCCAGAGTCTTCCTTACACAATGAGAAAAAGTAAGTTATGATCAGTCTTCACCCTGTTCAGCTGGAGCTTTACTGCTGTACTGGTTTAACAGAAACCATTGAAAGAAGCTTGGCTTCCTCTTTCAAGCCAATGGTGACTTCTTTACAGCAGCAGGATTCTATATGAGAGCAGAATATTCTGTACTGAATGTCAGGAGCAGTTGCTACTATTTGTTGGATGTGAACTTAATGGATGAACAGCAGTGAGTTTATTTGCCAGAAATATCAAATGCTAACAAACAGCTTGCTGTAGTCCTGGCCTTGGATTCCGTCATTAACCTGATTAGATCAGAATCATCTGCAATGTTCTTGGATGTTCTTTCACTAGTATTAGAAGGTCATTAAACAATGGGCATATATTTTGCAAGCTCCACTGGGATTTCTTTTAATTTCAAACAGGTAGAGAGGGATTTCATGTTTCATTTTGAAATGGAAATTTTATATATGAGTTGGTGGATTCTCAACTTCAAGCAGAGAGAGCCTGCATAGACTGGATTTTATTGCTAACATTTTTTTTGTTTTCAGTTTAATTGTAAAAAATTGTAGCAGCGTTGGTTGGATTGTTGGGGTTTTTTTATTAAAGCATAATGTTCACCCTTTAAAGATCACTTGAACATCATCAGGTTTGTTTTCCAGATAGTTTGTTTGGTTTTAAGGACAAAGTGGGTTTGATCATAAGAGAAAACAATATTCATTCCATCAACTATATGCTATTCTGGTGTTTGTTATTTATATAAGCAACTATATTATATAAGTTGTTTAATTGTCCATCATGGCAAAAAGCTTGAACCTCACAGATGAAGCATGGGTAGAAAAACTGGAAGAAAATAGGACGTGCTTGAAGACAGTTTGTAGCAGGGATTGGTATATAGTTCTATAGTATGTGAAGTTATTTTGTGGACCTTAGCAGTGGATAAAATCTTTGTTCTCTCCTTTGAACATGGTTATCTTTTTCTGGTTTATTTTACTGTAATACTTACATGAGTAGACCCAAAAAGTTCAGAAGTGAGTGTTAGAAGTTCATAACATTCAGCTTTTAATAGAGATGAGTTTTTAAGTTCTGTGCAGGTATTTTTCACATCCTGCCTGTAACAGACTCTATCCGGATGTTTTATGTCTTTGCCCCAATGCAAATGTTACATGAGTGTTTCTCACAAATGAAACTGTGCTATTGTACAAATCCTGAATTTGTCAATTGCATACTATAGCTGTCGTATTATCAAATCTCGGCATTTTTATTATGTTTTGGCATTAGTCACCTTAATGTTCCCAGTGATGAGAGATGACTTTTTATCTCATCTCAAATTTTCTAGCGAAGAGTACTGTTAACTAAAACTTCTCCAGCAGATTCCCCTGTGGTCCTGGATGGGTGCAGCTGTGGGGAGGTGTGGTGCTGAATTTATCCTTTAAAATTTCAAATATTGACAAAAGGTGTAAATGAGGAGGTGGGGACAAAAAAAAGGTACGGGGCCCAGATTGCTAGGAACCATTGTAGCAAATCACTTTCTGTGAGTCCTGGTTGTTCTGTTCATAGTATGTTGGGGTGCTTATGGAAGAAGGGCTTCTCGCCACTGGTAAGGCTGCCACATATATGGATGGAGCAGATCCTCCCATAGCAAAGCTTAGGGAGAAGGGTCAGGTCAGAGTTCATTATTCTGGGAAAATTATTTTTGTGGTATGTGGCTAATGAGGATATGCATAGGGGCCTCAAACTTAAATACACTTACTTCCCCCGCCCCCCCTTTTTTTAATTCTACATTTTTCTAGCTCTCTTGGTTGTGATGAAGTTTATCATAAAGTTATTTCCTCTTCCTCAGTATACGGGCAGCAGGAGGATATTGTTAGTGCTGAGAAGTATGGACAGATGCATATGCTTAAACAGTTTTTTTTTTCCCCAGGAAACCAGCTTTTACTACTTAAATATCCTTATTAACTCTTTTACTGCCTTCATTTTGGAAAATGAGCTAAGAAGCCTAACCCACAATCCCAAGCTGCCTCCAAGCTGACAACACCCTAGTAGTCTGCTGTCAAAATCTTCACTTCCCACTTGACAGTATCTGATGTTTTTATGTGGCTGTTAGTACAAAATACTGCAGAGTGCTGCATATTAAAAATGGAGAGTAAATAATGTTGATGTGAAGTTCAGTAATGTGATGGGTTTTGAAGAGGCTATTATTAAATAGTATAAGAAATTCTATGTGACCTGTACCATTTTCATATTTAATTCAGTAAAACAATTAATTATTCAGTAGTTGAAGATGCCATAGGTTTTCCACTCCAGTGCACTGGCATATGACAAAATCCAGTGCTCTACCACAAATGAACAGAGCAACTTAGTAATCTAAATACATACATAATGCAGTCAGCTTACTGAGTTAGATCTGGGCAATTAATGGATCAGACATGTTTTGAGACAAATTTGATGGCCTCATTCACACTGGATATTTGCTTTACAGGACCAGTATTTCTACTGAGTCCATTGAGGCTGTAAATGAACAGAGAATTTTTCAAAGGCTGTCACTGGCCCATGATTGTGGCTCATGCTGAGTGTGGCTGCCTGCTCCAGCTCAGCTCCCTCCTGCCTGGCTGCTCCTGCATGGAGCTCAGCTTGGAGACCCGGGATGTCTACCCAGGCTGAGGGACACAGCTGCCTCTTTCCTATTTGCCAGTTCAACCAGTAGCAAAGCTGAGCACGTATCCCAGAGACACACACACAGAGGATGCTGACAGGGCCAGGCACATAGAGCGCCATGGACAAGGTTGCTGCATTCAACAGCACCTGCATATAGGACTCACAGGAAAACACAGGCAGCCAAGTCTTCTTCCTTTTCAGCTGGTAGAGACAGAAGGTCACTAGTGAAAGCACACACATGACACTCTCTGGGTTCACAAGCACACGCACATTCAGGGATCCCTTGAGTACTGGCACTTCTTGCCTTTTTCAGTTACATGTTAGGACATACAGTAACATTGTGTTTGTGCATCAGTCATGTCAGGGGACAGAATAATGTCATGGCAAATAGCAATATCTTACGATTGCAGCAAAAAGAGCTTATAGTGGGGATTGTTTGAATGCAGGTCTCAGACAGGGCAGCTATAGATTCCCTTTCTCTCAGGGACTTGGTGCCAGATGGAGGTAGCTGGTGCGTCTTTGAGAAGGAGAGGTGCTGCAGTGTTTCACAGCTAATGAATAACCAACATATGCAACCGAAAGAAAGTGTGAGGTGGGGGCCAAAAAGCATATCCTAAATAATTCATGGCACTTGACATATTTGTAGTGGAAAAATAAAAAATTGCCAAGCTGGGTTTTGTGTGTTGTGTTTCCCACTACTCCCCACTCCCCCTCAACTAAAGCTTTGTTTTTTTAAAGTTAAAGAGCTTCAATGGACATTTAAATAAATGCTCCTGAATAAATGGTGTATCAAAAAAAAAAATCTAACAAAAAAAACCCTAACCCTCTCATATCTTCTTTAAGTTTTTAAGTCTAGTAATCAACCTGAACTTCATACTTTGAATTTCTATTAAGATGCCTGAAAATAAATGTATGGTTGGCTGTGAATAAAATAAAATGTATCTGTCACTTTGCAAAAAATACAAACCAGCACACAATGATATTGAGTAAACAAAACAAAATATTTCAAGCTCATTGCGTTATGAATGACAAAAGTGACTCTCAGTGAGAACTCTGCTGCTGCTTGCACATGTCTGGTACAGATCCTGCGTGTCTCTGCTGACAGCACAGCTCAATATTCTCTGGTATAGGGAAGAATATCTGGAGGACTGCAAAGCTCAGATTTCAAGTTTACTGATATTTGGGGGTATAAAGGTTGCATCTTTAGAGTGAGGAGATCAGGATTTTGCTCGGCCAGCATTGCTGACATGCTCTCCATCTCCTCTGTTTCTTAGTTTCTGTATCTGTAAATTCCGGTATACTGTTTGGGAGGAGTAAGAAATACAACTCACTTTCATTTTTTACATGTTTTTAGAGCTTTGGATGAAAGTTATGTAGAAAACTGACTAGTTTATTGACTACCTATGTGGCAGGGTCCCTGTGTTCTTGTAGGGCCTGAACCAATACTTACTATTGAGAGTATTATTAACTTGCTCAAATGGGGATATGGATATGGTCCTATTATGGATGAGATCTGGATGATACCTGGACAAATAAAAATCTGGACTCGTCCACCAAAACCAGACTTTTAAAAAAGATATGTAATGAGACATATCAGTGGGATTTGCTACTGACTGATGTCTGGGGATCCTAGGGGTCTAAACAGAAGCAACTTATTCCTTTTCAATATTTGCCCATTAGAAACTCAAACTTTCTAAAGAACAATGCGACAAATTTATCAATTCTTGGCACTCACTCCTAAAACTCTAGTTTCCTAAATACCGATCATTATTTTTCTTCAATCTTAAAACTTAGAAATTCCCATTTAGTTACTTAGAATGCGACCTCTTAATGTTAAGTTCTTTTTCATATTGATTCATGAATATGGATTTGAGATGTAAGCCTCAGTGTTTAAAGTTTGAAAACGTTGGTCTTCAGCTATAATTTACGGGACATTTTTGTTGTGTGGTAGGATTTTTTTCTAGCTTAAGAGATGGGTTTACTAACTTAAAGCTTGTAAACACACTGTCTTTGAGTACCTTATAACTATTGACTGACTTATTTGTGTGAATAATAGAGCAAGCAGTGCTGTGAAGGTATTCAGGAAAAATCATGTTCTTGTTCTTGAAATGTATCTTCCTCATACTACCACCTCTATGTAGTATTTTTCCTTACATACGTTGTAATGAAATGGGTAACTGAAAATAACAACAATGAAAGAGCCTTAGAATGCTCTTGCAGTGGTTTGTCTTGCAAGCTTTCCTCATGTAATTTGTGGATCAGTCCAATGGACTGAGCATCTCTGCTTCTGTGGTTAGATGAATTAATAGCAAAATACGTTTGCTTTAACTCTGAACTCTTAAACTTTTGAATGGAAAAGAAAAACTGGACAAAATAGTCTCTAAAACCTCTGAGATTTCCTTCTCTTTCTCATTTCTTTTTTTTACCATGTCCAGTGTTTAATTATGGTTTTGCTAGCAGTAACTGAAATTAACGTCTAGTGGTAATTACTTTGTGTGACCATAATACTTCCAAGAGGTACAGAAGTTTATTTCTGTGTCTGTCTAATTTGCTGTTCTGGAAATTATCTTAGAATGTATTATATTACAAAAGAACTTTCCTGAATGAACTAAATTCCACTCTCATTTATTCTCTCTTTTTGATTACAGTGTAGCTTCTTACTCCATCCATGTCAGTTATATGAAAATCATATTTAAATAGCTAAGACAATTCGACAGCATTTTAAGCGTGAGCATAGGGATGAAATAACATATAGGAGATGAATGCTTATTGTCAGTTTGTAGAGAGATTTACATGATGCAAATTTTGCATTTGCTCATATGATAATACCTGGCTACAGGTGACCTTTTAGCAAGTTCCCCCTTCCTATTAAGCCTGTTGTTGCTTAAAATAAAGTGACTATTCGATAAAACTCAGCAAAATGCCTGAGGGCAGCTCACTTCTTAAAAACAAACTGAACACATCAGATAAAGCCGTCAGGGCTTGGGCTTTATCTAATGCTGCACACTCTTTTATAAATTGATTCACTTTTCTGCCAACCCAATATGTCCATGAAATAGCTTGGCTGCCGCTACAAGTACAATTATTATTCCGCCTGAGGTGATTTGTGTGGTCTTAGAGCCCAGCAAACATCCATTTATACTCAAAGAGATTGTAGATAAAGTAGACACAAGCCTGCACTCCAGGCAGGCAATGATTGGCAGCTTCACCATAATATGACGGTTGCAGACCGGCCCCGTGGCCCGATGGGAGTCGGTATCAGTCTGCGGGAGCTGGCCAGGGCTGGAGCCACAGCCCTACCAGGAAAAGCGATAACCTGGATACCATGCTGCATGCAAATCCTAAGCAAGAGGAATCTCAGTCTGGTTACTGACTCTGCAGGGAAGATCATGCATGCTTATGGATACCTGCATGCATGTACAAAAAAAAATGAAACGTACCTATTTTCTTGCACATATATCACAAATATATGCAATTACGTGCATGTGTGTTATGACGACTTTGTAACTGCAAGGCATTGTTTGCAATTCTGTATAAATGAAAAAAAGTCACTTTATTGCAGGAAATATTTTCTCTCTTTTTTTCCCCCCCAAGAGTTGATATTTAAGCTCATTACTTTCTTGGACTGGGAAAAAACTCAATTTTTAGATGGACCCTAACTTCCCACTAACAGACCAGGTAGTACATTATTTAGAGCACATGACTTCTTGATATCTGTTGTAGATCTTGTGTTTTCATTTCTTCTCCATGTAGACCTGAATAGATTTACTTCGTAACGTAAATAAATATAGGATATGCCTTTATCTACTTAGCTCAGCAAAATCCAGCAAGGATTAAACATAGAATAATCTCAAACTGTAATGACTAGAGATAAAAATAAAACTACTATAGAACTACAAAGGCGGACATTAAATACAGGTATAGATATAGTATCTGAAACTATTTAATTCTATTAAAAAGGAAAACAAACCAAACCACAAAAACCTGACAAGATCCAAATTGATAATGTCCATTCAACCAATTATTTTTATTTAAAGACAGAGCGTGTAACAAATGCAATAAATAAATGAGATAAAGGTAAGTACAAAGATGCCACCTTAAATAATCATTATAGGGTTTTATAATCTCACATGTAAAATTAGCTTGACAGCTGGCAATTAAAATTACATTTTGTTAAAAAACTAATCTGAAATTGGGGGTGATGTTCATGGTTGTGTAAAGTACGTAACCTTGTCTTAAAGCAGAAAAAAGATTACCCTTGTGGGTAATTTTATGTCATTGCACAGCTTGCTAATAAAGCTGTTTGTATTGCATTATGTTAGAATATTGATCTGATCAAAATTTTCTATTAAAATGCCTATTTTTCCAAATAGAAAATTCAAAACAAGTCCAGTGCAAGTGAGTTTAAATATTTCATAGAGAAGAAAGGGGGGTTTTTTTGTTTGTTTTATTTTCAATTACAGTAAAACAAATGGCTTTTTTATCACAGGGAATAAAATCCCTGCCCCAACGGCCTGGGGAAAAAAAAGTAATTGCTTTTTATAAAAACTTTTTGTCTAACTGGGCTTTTAACTTAAACTATCACGAAAATGCAAAATAAAGAGTTCTCAGTGTCGGTAAGAAAGAAAGAATCTGTCTAGGGTCTGCTTGGACGTACTGACATGCACCCACTGCCAGTGGAAGTACAGCTGGATGAATCACTTGAGTGAGACTATACTTCTTCAAAGGAGAGCGCTGAAAGTTGTTATTGTTTTGTTCTGCTGGAAAAAGATCCCATAGATATTACTATTAGTAACATTTTTTAAATGGGGACCTAAATGTATTCTCTAAAGCCATTTTTAATTAATTTGATTAAAGAAGAGTAAATAAATATGGAAGATTTCAGAGACCAGCAGTTCTCACTGATGTCATGAAAATGTGTTGACTAAGCATTTTTGAAAAGTCAGTCACATATGGGAAAGCAGTTCGTGTAATTCTAAGAGCAAAGGAAAATAAATATGTAGGCTTTGGGAAATAAAGACAATGGTTTGAAAGGATATGGCAACATGAGAAAATTTCTTTCTCCAGCCAAACCCCTACCAGTGTTCACAGCTGTATTTCCAACCATCAACATCAGTGGTCAGATGAAAAAACGTTTTGTGTACTATTTACAGCATTTTTTAGTTGCTGTTCCTGTACTGAACAGACACAGTTTCAACCTATTGAAATAACAGTATTGCTGAGCTTTACCATCTGTCAGTAAGTAGATGGAAACCACTCATGTCTCTTAGAGATCTAAACCCAAAAATAAAGGGTTGTTGAAGCACATGCCTAAAGTAATACAAAAATATATCTGTAAAAAGTACGGAGCAGTATCTACATACTTTTGTTAGGAATGTGCTTATATATACTGTGTTAAATTGTGGCCCAAGATTTAGTTTTTTCCCATATTAAATATACTACCTTGTGGTGAGTGAGTGAGTTTGCAAATAAACACGTTTCATAGGCTTTTGATCATCGCACAAATATGCGAAGCTTCTTTGAAGCTCCTGTGTTAGCTTACCATGCTGTAAACCTCTGGGAAAGGATACGACTAAGTCATAGATAGTTTAATGCTTGATCTGGCCTTCAGGCTTCCAGTTCATGGTTTTGAGTGTAACTAAATTTATACAATAAAACAAACAGTTTGCGGGGGTGGGGGGTGGTGACGGGGTGTTTGTTTTTTCACAATTGGCACAACGCAATGCTATTGAAAGTGTGAAAAGAATTCTGCTGAAAGAAACTGTAAAGTGGCAGAACAGAGCTTTCCCCAGAGGGAGAATGTGCAATATCAAACATACAGACTGTATGAGTCCATTGAGTAAGAAAGGGTACAAGGAAAACTCATTTTGAAGAAGCAGAGATCAATATTTCCTGCAGCAAATGCTAGCAAAAAGTAGCATCAAGAAGAAAGATGCTGTAACATTAAAAGAAACAAGATTTACTATATTACTTATGGCATAGAAAGGACTGAGGTATTTTTTAAAATGATTGGTGGAGTAAACTCAGGGCTTTGAAAGATATGGCTGTACCAGCATCTTAATATAACATACAGATGAATGTTAGCCTCACAATTTATCTTAGTTCAGTTGCTCCAGAGTACAAAATAGATATACTGGTAATTAAATTAAACTTGTTTGTTTCTTTCTTTCAGTGTTTGTTAGCTAGAAACCATTTTTTATGAGTTAGTAATAACAAGCATTGATTTGTGTGCCTTGTAATCTACTTGTTCTTACATGCATCTTGCCCACACCCACCCACGCTCTCTGCTTCAACTAATCACAATGCTACAGTGCTGGGGGGGTAACACAATTAATTTTTAGCGTGTAATCACTGTGAGGAGGTCATAATCCCTCACTTCTAGCCAGCTGTTGTCACAATTTCACACTGACGATTCTGGCAGAATGAATGAAATTTATAAAAATTGGCCTCAGCAAGAAATACTCCCGATTAAGTTACTCAATTATATAATACATAGAGACTGATTTATGCCCTGTGCAGTACATATAGTTGTCGTCGATTTCACTTTAGACAAAAATGTTAAATGAACTAATTAAGGAATAAGCCCTAACCAGATGGGTTTGTTGCTGCATCAGTAAATACAGGCCAGTAATAAACGATCTGCAGTTTCAGTTTTTAAACTATCTATGGATATTTATAATTAAATTGCCCTGCTAAAAGTACACCAAAAGACCATATTAAATGCAAAGTATCTGATCCAGAAGAACTGCTGAAGTGTGTTGCAGTGTGTTAGTCTCATTATATAAATGGGAGCCCCCAGGGGTTGTTCAGAGTGCTAAAACTCTCCTTCCACCTGGAGTAACCTAAGATCCCTGCCAGAGGTAGGAGTGTATCAGAGTACCTGCTTTCCCATGGGTAAAGACTTAACAAAATCATGTTGCGTATTCTTCTAAAAGTGTCAAACTATGTTTCAGCAAACAGAGCTTAGATTTTTGTTCTATACAAAGAGATGAGGGCGGAAAAAATGCCATTTATAGAGAGTTGCAGATGACTTTTTCAAAGTGAAGTTAATTTTGAGCTAATTATGTGAACAGATAACTGAAAAGTCTGACACAGGGGCACACACCTCAGCTGGCAATTCTGGTATGCGAGATCAAATCTTGGGTGGAAAAGTGAGGGTTTGGTTGTGCAGAGCTCTCCTGCTGCAGCAAGACTCAGTGGAGCTCCTCCTGCCATAGACCACGTGAAGAAGCTCTGAGACCTCTTTAGAACTAAGAATTTCTGACATGTTTATCTTAGGACTATTAAAGTCTTTTTAAAATACATAACGCTTTGGAGGGAGAATGGCTGAAATCACCACCCCTCACTTTTGGTCCGCTCTTAACTACAATTTCTTACTAACAATTCTGACACAAGAAATTAATTGTATAAGAGTCATCCTACTTCATATATTATAAGCAGGTGTTTGTTTCATGAAGTCCATTTCACCAGCTTTTTCACTTGGCCCTATTTCAGGATTCAGCCAAAAGGGAATTGTTTTCTCATTCTCCCTCCCCGCCATCTCTCTCTGCCCCCTCTGTTTCTCTTTGCTCTTTTCTCTCCTCGCTTTCCTTGCTCGTACGCTCTCATAGAAATTCTCACACTCTTGCTTTTTTGCTCTTGCATGCTCTTGCTCTCTCTCCATCCTGCTTACTTTTGCCTCCCTTCTCACTTCCATTTCCTTCTCCCTTCTCCTATCTTACTTTTTCTGAATTCGACTGTGTAATTTTTATTGTATCATAAGAAAATGAAAGATGAAAATTATAGTTTTGCATTTGCTTCTAGAAGTATCAAAGCCCTTAAAATAACCTTACAGAATTCTATATCAATGCTCAATCTCTGAAATAAATAAAATGTCACTGTAGTCGCAAAAACTTTGACTGTTCTTCATTAGACCACCTTAATACTGGAAGAAAAGTGAACTTCAGAGGTCATCTAGGCTGGTATCAACACAAGACTTGGAAGATCAGGGTCAGAATTTACATTATGTCCTTTATTTAGACAACCCAAAGAATTGAAAGATTAAATAGTACTACATAGATACCACTAATATTTTAATATCTATCCATTGATGTAAGGAAAGCTCCCAGGAGTCAGAGTGCTTGGATCTCCTGCCAACTACAGCAGAGAGGTCCTTATTAGTAACTGAGTCTGAAAGGGACTCATCAGGAAAATGGGCATTTTACTGCAAGCATAATCCAGGGGTGTGGGGGGTGTGTTGTTGCTGTTGGTTCTTCCAAGCAAGATATAACACATCCTTAAGGCACTGACACAGTATAGTTAATTTTGCGTGAAGACAGTAATTTTCAGTAACATAATGTAACCTTACAGTATTAGATTCTTACTAAACCACATATATTTTTTCAGACATCAGCTTCTGCTTACTGCCTTTGTGACACTGAGAGAAAGTGATAGCTCACTAGGGTGAAGTATTTACCAGAGATGTTTGCAGCATTTAATCAATATATGTTCCAACTTTGGCAAACTGTAAAAAAGAGCCCACTAGTGTAGGTGTCTTCTAATCCTGCTAACATATGCAATGTCTGCCTCACTAATGTTGTAATTTAATTAACAGAACTCTAATTACTAGAGCTGTGGGATCTTCACAGCCTCACCTTACAAACAAGCTCCCTTTTCCAAAATGAAAAAAAACCAAGCTCTGAACTGTCCTTACCTGGAAACCTCCTCTGTAAGCCCCACAGACTATTTTATTATGTTTTCTCCCCGCCTGGTTCTCTTATGTCTTCTGCAGACTTAAAGAAATCCTCACTGTTCCTTATCTTTTTTTTCTGATTCTACTTATCTTTCCTTCATTCCATTGGCTACCAGTTTCTCCTGTGTGTCTAGGAAGCCATTTAAAGGATCTTGTTCATGTTTGTATATCCTGAATATGGCCATATCAATAACCAGTGCAGGAAAAGAGGATTTTAAAAAATCTGTTCTGTTTGTTTCTGTTGAGCAGGATTTCCTCCTACATCACATTTCTGATTAGTCTCCAGATTTGGGAAGCATGTAAAGCACTTCCTTATTTAACCTTATTTTAGGAAAGCAGCTCAACACACTTAAGCCTGATTCTTTTCAATGTGTAAGCATCCTTCTGAATTTAGACAAAGCCTGTCTCCACAAAACCACTGGCATTTTACAAAGATTATATGATTTCAGAATAGAATAGAATAGGAATATTTTTATGATGCTGAGCTTAGCAGTCTTGAACTCCTAGACACAGACAAAACTTTCTATAGCTCTGGAGATGGCTGGCTCTCGAGAGTTTGCACAGCTGCCAATGCTCCTAGTGGCAGGGGAATGGGAGATCCCGGGTGGAGCTGCAGAGAAAGGA